>QAOC01049095.1:41264-95218 GCA_003255005.1 Begonia fuchsioides | reverse complement strand
GTAAATACAAGTAACTAAAATCAATAAAACTTAACTACAATCACTAAAACAATGACTACAAGTCTACAATCATTATTTCATAGTTCAAAAGAAACATTGAAACACAAACACTGCCTACTAACGTTACTCAACACTAAAACACTGAAAAAGAAGACAAACAACACAGAATAACGCCTATAACATATAAAAAAAACTTCAACGACACAAATTAAGCAGATAATGACTTCATTACTCTCTATCACGGTGCAACAACGAACAATACACTAAAAATGTTTAGTAATTCAACTCTAAAAAGAAGAATACTCATTTTATTAGAAATCAGTAAAAAATGATACCTAAAAACAAAGTCCAAGGTCTGCTCAAAGTTAGTTGCACAAGGAAATAATCAAGGGGTCAGTTGCTGGCTACTAGAGCCGACATTCGAGCCAGATCGAGCGAACTGAGCCAGAACATTTTTGATTCGCTGAGCCTATCAAGCTTTTCGAGCGAAGTCTGTCGAGCCTATTCAAGCCGAGCCTATTGAGCTTTTTTTTCAAAAAAAATTGGCTCGAGCTGGCTCGTGAGCCTCAAACCTATTCGAACCGAGCCCAAGTCGAGCCGGTCGAGCTTGTTGAGCCTAAACGAGCCAAGCTAAACGAGTCTAACATACGTAAATAATTTTAATTTATGTTTAATTTTTAAATGAAATTTCGTATTATGTTATTCCAAAAATTAATGAATAATTTAACACTTAGTAATGTAATGTAAATCTATTTATTATTATTCAATAAAATTACATATCATTGAGAAATTAAATTTTACAAAAAAATTTGACATTTTCATGACTACATATTAGATACATTCCAAATAGGTTGACACTCATCTAATTGTCAATCATGTGCAAAATATCAAAAACTTACAAGTGTAAACAATTACACAAAATTACAGTTTAAAACTAAAAAAAATTAATAATTTTTTAATTTTAAAATTTAGAATTCCTCCAATAATGCATCCTCTCATTGTTGGTCTCTCGCAACGACATCGCTCTTGTCTTCTATGCATATCAGTGCCTCCATGAAATCTGGTGCAAGACTTCCATGTCGATCGTCTTACACGCGTCCACCTGCACTAAAAGTAGACTCATAAGCTACAGTGAAAACATGAGGTGTTAGTAAATCGCATGTCATTTTAGAAAGAATAAGATATATCACCGCGTTATTTTTCCACCAACCTAAAATATCAAACATATCATCACAAGAAAGTTGATAATGAGTGTCTAAATAAATATCAAGTTCAGTCTTATCAGAACCATAAGAATGAACGTCGCTATTAATTTGTTCATTAACTGTATTCATACAATTTAGTGATTTTCTGATACTGAAACTACCACTAGAACTAGACACAACATCAGACAAAAATGAACGACAAGTACAATATTTATCTTGGTAAGAAGCAAACAAATTAGAAAACTTATTTTTTAATGAAGTTGTCGTAGGCCATGCAAGTTGGCAATAATATTTATCTTGTTTGGTTTTTCACCTTGTGGGTAGGCCATGCAAGTTGGCAACAGACTTATGCTCCCTTGAAAGGCAGTTGTTACATGTCAAAGATGAAGTGCAATGTTATCCAATATACAAACACTTGTTTGGTATTTCAACTAGACAAGGTTGAAAGAGACAAGATTATGGGACTACTAGAACCATTTCATGTGCCAAAAAGACGTTGGAGAAGTGTTTTCCTAGACTTAATCTCGAATAAGCCATATGCTAATGATTCAAAAATAATATTGGTGATCGCTGACTTGTTTTCAAAGTACGCCATATTTACAGCAAGTCCAATGCATTGCTCTCTAGAAGTAACAACTCAACTAGACTTCAAACATATAGTAAAGCTATGGAGAATTCCTCAAAGTATCATCAGAGAAAGAGATACTCGGTTTACTATACCATTTTGGTTGGAACTGTTTAGACTACTTGGATCAACTCAAAATATTTCCTCAAGCTATCATCCTTGACTTGATACACAAATAGAGAGCTTCAATAACTTGCTCGATGAATGTTTGAGACACTTTATCAATATTAATAAGAAAAATTGGCCAAGTCTCCTAGGTGTAGCTCAATTTTACTTAATTTTCATAAGAGTTTTTCTATGGAAATTAGTATGTTTGAAGTAGTTTGCAAAAGGCAGCCCACAATGCGGCATACCTTGGAGCAACCATATGTTGGAAAGAATCTAAAGGCGTACAACCTTTCTAAAGAGTGGAAACGGAATACAAAGTTAGCTCGCGCCTATCTCGAGCGAGTTTCTAAACATATGAAGAAACGGGCACACAAAAAAATGACGGCCAAGGGAATGACAAGGAATGGAGGGGGTTTAGATTTAGGAAGTGGGAGAAACGGATTAGGTTACATGGAAAACGATAATCCAATAATTCCAGAATCGGGACTGAAATTTGGGCGGCGATAACTTGACGATAAGATTGAGTTCCAGACTGAAATTTTGAGTGGAACTCCGAGAAGACGATAGGTGATAGTCCTCCAAAAATGAAGGAAATCACGTGGATGGATCGGTCGAAATGTAATGGAACAGTAACAATGCTCAGCGGTGGCCGAAAATTGACAACCGGCGGAAGAAAAGAAATATAAAACAAAATCAACGATGAAAGAAGGAGCTTATGGACTTCAAGCTCACCCTATGTTCTTGAGGAAGGCTGGAGACTTTGAAGCAAAAAGAGAACCCCAGCTGAGAGGAGGGAACCCTTGAAGAACCCACAGTGGCCGGCGGAACTTCTGGCTGCCGGCTGAAAGTGGAAAATGCCCGATGAAGGGAGAGCTGAAAAGCTACTAAAATTTAAATTCCAAATTGCCCTTACAATCACGCAATGAGGGACGTTTTATCTGCTGAGAAGAGTGGGAAAAAGGGAGGGAAAATTGAGTGCCAAAGGCATGCAACTTGCATGCTGAAAATTGAATTAAAGGAGGGAAAATTGGACCAATGAGATTGCAAGAATGTGAAAGCCACGTGATCTTGAATCTCCTCAGCCGATTTTCCCTTCTTCCTTGGCCCAAAATACCCTTCTCTTAGCAAAAAATTCCTCATGCAAAACCCCATGCAAGCAGGGAAAAATAAACAAAATAAAACCTAGCCGAGAAATCCTCTCGGGTTCTCGAAATATCCAACGTAAAATTCACGTAAAAATTAAGCTAAAAATGCAATAAAATCCCTTCAATCCATGTAAATTCTGGAGTCGTGGAATCCTTCCGGAGCTCTCATTTTCTGGTTGAAAATCCACATTTTCTCCACGCCAATTTATCATGTGTTTTGGCCTTTTTTTATCCTCCAAAGTTGGCTTAGAAATGTATAATTCTTCAATTAATTTTCCTACAAAATTAACAAACATATTAGAAAAATTTCAAGCTCTGGCTCGGGTGATTGCTCTGCTTGGCATGCCAATCCGTGGCATGTCATCCTCCCCGGGTTCTTGAGGATTTGACCTCAAATCCAATTAGAATTCATCTCCCTTTTTTCATCTTCATCAATTCCATCAAAGGGAGAAAGATTTTGAACATTAAATGTGGATGAAATTTCATAATTCCTGAGTAACTCGAACTTGCATGTTCTTGGGTCGACTACCTTATCCAAAAAATTCTTCGGGCTTAAGGCTGCCTTAAGAGTGTGCTAACTTTGAACAACTTCTAGTTTTGAGTCATAAGATTCAATGCCCTTCACCACAACATCATTCTTTCCACGGATAAACAATTCAACAATTCGGTTTGTACTATACCACCAGATAACTAAATCAACATGAGTTTCATTATCCCCATTATAAACCATAGTGTTTTCAATATATTCAGCAATGTATTCTTCTAAGTATTCATGAGACCAACTATGCATAAGTACCGTAACAACTCTGGAACTAATAGTTAGCAAGGACGAGATTACTAACCAATCATGGTGGGTGCACTTAGCTAACTTTTTAAACGCCTCTTGCGCATTCCGAAGTAAATATATTCCATGGAAGTATTCCATTAAGGCTTCCAAGAACCTTATCCAATGATCACCGTTAACTACCTCTTCCTCCTTGGTTCTTTTGATGAGTGACCCGTAGACTCATTTACTAGAATTGCCAAATGGTCCACTATTGATTGAATGGTTCTCCATATTAGGAAGTTCATAATTCTTCTTCCTTAAGCTCAATTCAGATTTGTAGATTTCCTTCATCCAATCATAAACAAAGTAATTAGAAAAGAGTTCGGGTAGAGAGACTAACCACCTTGAGAGTGTTTTGGAAATCACAACACATATGACCTTTTGATCTTTTATCACGAGTGTTCCTTCTTGAGTAGGCACGGATCCCTCTTTGATCATAATTAAGTTATTCTTAGATAAATTCTCCTTCCTTGTGATCCCATCTTTGGCCACTTGTTCGGGTTCAAGGGGAACTAGCTTGATAGATCGTCCACCGAACTTAAAAGAATATTGGTTTGTAAAACCATCGTGCATAACCTTCCGATCGAATTGTCATGGTCTCCTGAGTAACAAATGGCTTGAACTCATGGGAACTACATCACACATCACTTGATCCTTGTAACTTCCAATAGAGAATTCGATGCACGCTTTCTTGGTAATCTTGAGGTCTTCCTTATCATTTATCCAACGTAATTTATAAGGCTTCAGGTGAAAGATAGTTTCTATTCCGAGTTTGTCAATTAACTCTCGAGAAACCACACTAACACAACTTCCACCATCAATAATAATTGAGCATACCTTATCTTGGATTAGACATCTACTATGGAATAAACTTTCTCTTTGGAGTTCCTCTTGTTGGCTTTGAGTGGCAAGTAACCTTCGGATAACTAATAATAAGGGGCCTTCTTGTGCTCGGCATTCTTCTCCTTCGGATTCCAAACTCATATCTGATTTTTCCTTCACTTCATCTTCACTGAAAACTTCACTTGTTTCCTCTCTAATAACCATCACATGTTTGTTAGGGCATTGGGATGCAATATGCTCGAGACCAAGGCACTTAAAACACTTGATCTCCCGTGTTCGGGTCCGGTTATTTTCTTCCATCGGTTTCGGTTCACTATCCTTCTTTTGCATCCAAGGTTGAACGCAAGGAATCTTGTTCTCCACCTTTGTATTAGGCTTAAAAGGAGTAATAGCCTTAGGACTTGCTCGGCTCACTATTCCCTTGCCCTTTCTTTTCATTTGCCTCTCCACTTTCAAGGCCATTTGAATAACCGAATCCATAGAGTCGATCGATTGCAACTCCACAATATCACTAATGTCTCGGTGTAAACCTCTAATAAACCGAGCTATAATTTGTTCCTCTGGTTCTTGTAAGTCACATCTAATTTGGAGAGTCTCAAATTCGGTAAGATATTCTTCCACCGAGAGAGATTCTTGCTTAAGATATTGTAATTGAAGAAATAGCTCTTGTTTGTAATGAGCCGGTACAAATCTTCTTCTCATAATTGATTTCATCATTTTCCAACTATTAATACTCTCTTCACCATCATGACTTCTCTGAATTTTCAAACTATCCCACCATAGACTAGCATATCCTGTAAGTTCCAATGAAACAAGTTGTAATTTAAACTTCTCGGAATAGTTATAGCATTCAAAGATCTTGTCTACTTTCTTAATCTAATTAATAAACAAATCACCATTGCAAGATCCATTGAAAGGAGGAATGGATACCTTAATATGCCTCATATCATCATCTCTGGAGTTGAGATCATGCAAACCATATTCTTCATCATCCGACTCTTCGGACCTAAACTCTCTAGATCTTCTCGAGCCATGATTCGGCCTTCTCCTTGGTGGTTGGTTCGGAGTAGTCCTCAAAGAAGGAGAAATATGCTCCAACTTTTGTAACACCGAATCAAATCTTTTATTGAGCTCATCAATTTGTCCTTGAAGGCTGGATTCAGGAAGATTTGGATTCAGATGTGGATAAGATGGACTAACCGAGCGGCTAGGATCAATCGGATCCCGGTTTGGTTTGTAATGGGAACCACTCCCTGTGGTCATCCTTCAAACTTAAAATCACACAAAAACAAAGGTAAAGAGGAAGGTGGGGAGGGATTTATGGCTCTGATAACAAATGACACAAAATAGAGGGGGTTTAGATTTAGAAAGTGGGAGAAATAGATTAGGTTATATGGAAAACGATAATCCGATAATTCCAGAATCGGGACTAGAATTTGGACGGCGATAACTCGACGATAAGATCGAGTTTCAAACTGAAATTTTGAGTGGAACTCTGGGAAGACGATAGGTGATAGTCCTCCAAAAATGAAGGAAATCACGTGGATGGATCAGTCGGAATGTAATGGAATAGTAACAATGTTCAGCGGTGGCCGAAAATTGACAACCGGCGGAAGAAAAGAAATATCAAACAAAATCAACGATGAAAGAAGGAGCTTATGGTCTTCAAGCTCACCATATGTCCTTGAGGAAGGCTGGAGACTTTGAAGCAAAAAAGAGAACCCCAGCTCGGAGGAGGGAACCCTTGAAGAACCCACGATGGCCGAAGGAACTTCCGGCTGCCGGCTGAAAGTGGAAAATGCCCGATGAAGGGAGAGCTGAAAAGCTACTAAAATTCAAATTCCAAATTTCCCTTACAATCACGCAATGGGGGAAGTTTTATCTGCTGAGAAGAGTGGGAAAAAGGGAGGGAAAATTGAGTGCCAAAGACATGCAACTTGCATGCTGGAAATTGAAATAAAGGAGGGAAAATTGGACCAATGAGATTGCAAGAATGTGAAAGCCATGTGATCTTGAATCTCCTCAGCCAATTTTTTCTTCTTCCTTGGCCCAAAATACCCTTATCTTAGCCAAAAATTCCTCATGAAAAACCCCATGCAAGCATGCAAAAATAAACAAAATAAAACTTAGCCGAGAAACCCTCTCGGGTTCTCCAAATATCCAACGTAAAATTCACGTAAAAACTAAGCTAAAACTGCAATAAAATCCCTTCAATCCATGTAAATGCTGGTGAGTTGAGTCGTGGAACCCTTGATCACTTTTGCATGGGACTCCAACTCGCCATGCAACGTGATACTTCAATCGGGTTCGTGCTCGGCTTGATTCCGGAGCTCTCGTTTTCTGGTTGAAAATCGACCTTTTCTCCACGCCAATTTATCATGTGTTTTGGCCTTTTTTGATTCTCTAAAGTTGGCTTAGAAAGGTATAATTCTTCAATTAATTTTCCTACAAAATTAACAAACATATTAGAAAATTTATGAGCTCGGGCTCGGGTGATTGCTCTGCTTGGCATGCCAATCCGTGGCATGTCAGGAGTTCAAAGCCGATAACTTTGTTCTCATTAAAATATTATCTGAATAACTCTATTTTAGAGGTAAAAGGATAGACGACTTATAAGAAAATATGAATGCCCAATTGAACTTATCTAGAAGGTTGAAAGAAAATCTTATAGAGCTCGTCTCCCAACAATGTCTCAAGATCTACCTGGTCATCGATATGAGCAATTTGAAGCCATTTTACCTAGACGAGGAGGGCATAGCAAGAAGTACAAGCTCAAGACCATATATCATTGTTAGCAAGCAGAAGAAGAAAGAAGAGGAAGAAGTTCTTTAAGACAGAAGCATCAGAGTTGACCGTCACACTTATAAGGAGTACCTGATCAAGTAGAAGGGACTTGGAGATGATGAAGTGTCATGGAAGAAGGTTGAAAACTCGAAGGATTTTGCATCGGAGATCGAGAAGTTCCAGAAGAAGCAAAAACAAAATTTACAAGGGTGTAAACAGTTCAAATGAGGGAGAATGTTAGAGTATGGGCTTGTCCAAGGTATATTGGCTATGGTTGCCCATGCTATTAACTAGTTTCTTTACTTTTAGTATTTCAATTGTATTTCATTTCTTTGTTTTTACTCTGTGTTTTTGCCAAGTGACTTCTCACCACCATGCTATGTTCACTCTTGCTTTAGTGAAGGTGACACAGATTGCACTTTAGAAGGAAGATGAATGTTGATAGCCAATAGTTCACCCTAACCAATGTTTTAATTTGCTAGCCATCAAAGATCATGCTTTTTACAACACTCTTTATGCAAACTATGCTCAATGGCTCTTTTTTCGAATAATCTCGCTCGTCAGTCATTCACTCATTAGAAAAAAGCTCACACTAACAATATGGACATTTGATGTTGTTGACATGCTCATAGACTAACCCATACTGACTGTGATAGTGGGTGTCGCACAACCCTTAACCGACCATGTTGAAATTAAGACGGTGACACTCACATGGCTCCTTCTAACACTTAGCTTAATTTGTTTTTGTTTGATCTTGTATTAAGGCTTGTGGCCCGCCAAGAACTACAAGCTCGTGTTTTGCAATAGTTTACTTTGTTCTCCCCTCTCAAAATGCAAGCCCGCAAGCCAATGTAGTCCCACCGCATGAAATCAAGCCTTTTTTCTATGAAAAAAACTTCATTTCGCCTCAAATTGGATTTGGAATAAAGGAAATTTTCTCGCAGAACGCTCCCACACGAATCTTGATTATAAGGTTGGAAGAAAGATGCAACCGTCAAGAGTAGTTAATATTCTTACTATGAATCCTCATCTTTCTTAAATAGTTGGGTTCATCGGAAAGGTCAAATAGCTCCCGTCATTGCCACCCTCATTATCGCACCTCCTTCGACCTTCGCAACGCGGGCTTACTTGAGTGCTACACGCTCTCCCGATCACTCTGAATGTTACCACATGCTTGTGTGTCCTACTTTGCTAAAATCCGCCACAACGCCTTCAAGATCCCTTGTGCAACCCCTATCTACAATAGCATTTATCCGCGCAAAGGAGCTAAGTTAGTTTTTGTTGGACCACCTCCAGCCCACACCCGCATCTTTCCGCACAAGCTCCTCTTCGTCTACACGTGCCCACGCCACCGCGCCTCGCACTCACGCGGTCCTGAACTGCTACGCACCGCGGTGCACCTCGCTTGTGTGTCCTCTCTTCATCTCGGGCTCACGCCAACGTTCCCTTGCGCACGCCATGCATCTCGTGCTTTCTCACTCACTCGCGCGTGCATGCATCTACATTCTCGCGGCACCTTGTAGCAAGAACAATTATGTTCCCTTGAACCCTTACGCCCACTTTCATGCTGTCCTGCTCATCCATCCCCTAGTGCAGGATCACTCTCTCAATTAATTCAAATAATTAACTGGGCTCGTGCCTACTTCTTTCTGTCAAGGCGCAGGTACGTCCCTTCTCACCCTCAACCACATTCACCCCCTGGCCTTCGACCTTTAACCCTCGACCTTTCATGTGCCCGTACACCCCCCATCTCACTCGGCTACACACGCACCCAACCCTCCCCCTAGAGCTTCAGCCATCAGCCATCAAACCTTTGTTACCCGAAAATCTCTCCTCGCCCTCTACCAACTTCAACCCTAACCTTCAGCTTTTTGCCTCCGGCAGTGATCTTTCACGCTCCCATACATCCCCTCTTGCCCCTGACTAATCCCTGGCCTTCAGTTGTTCGGCACATGCACTTGGCTTAACTGCGTGTACCTAGTTCCTTCCCCCTTTCTTCCACCTATTGGCCTCCCTTTAGCCATCTATAAACTCACCCCTTAGAGTGGTGAAAGAGAATCTAAAAATATAATACAAGCTTTACTAAGCGTACAATTATAGTGGTGAAAGCTTGCAAAACGGCTTGGCCTCCCCAAGCTTGTAAAGGAGGCCAAAATCAAGTGATGCTCTTAAAGAAATAAGATATTACTAACTTATTTGATTTGAGTCTTGGAGAGTAATATGAACCTCAAGGAAGAATAAGCTCATGGTTGTTATTCTCATTCATAAAAAACTAACTACAAAGAGCATGGCGAGTGGGTTTATTCTCATAGGAGATTGATTCAAAAGACTAAAAAGATTAGGGTTCTAAGTTCAACGTGAGATGTAAGATTACATCAAAGTCAGTGAGTCTCTCTAATGTTAAGTTGTGACGTTCGGTTTTACGTCAGAATTATATCATGCAAGATAGAACCAATTAGAGTGATACAATTCGAAGGAGATGCACTTTTTACGATTTATGTATTGAATGAGTTTGAATTGTGTGTGGAGTCGTCTACCCTTCAATGATATCATGGGAGAAGATGTTGTTTCTTCTCAAATATGTTTTTCAAGTTTAAGTATGACTTAACTTGATTAGTATGAGTTGAACTTGAGAAGTATTAGTGGTTGAGTTTGCTCATTATAGAGTTTTTGGAAGAGTAAGGTTTTATTTTTAATGATCTTTTGAAAATTTGTTAAAATTAAACCACAACTATTAGAACACAATAATTATTTATTAAATTTATTGAAATAATAATAAATTGACCCATTAATATGTCCAACAAAATAGAATAAAAAATAATTTTAATGGGCCAATTTATTATTATTTCAATAAATGTTCTAAACAAAAATATCAAGGTTTACGTGTGTTAATGATGCGCATCATTGGGAACTGGTGAGCGAGGAAATTAAAATCGCCACAAGCCGACAGCTTCCACTTAATATTTTATTATCATTTCGTTGGATGGTGACGACCCATACTGATTCATACAAGTGCTGAGTACACGAAGAAGATCAGTCCCCTTCCATGACTCGCAAAATTAGTATATTCGTTTTGGATGTCATCAATATTCCAGATCATTCGCTCCTAACAGTCTCCATCTATCAGTCCGTACATTGGAATTCGAAGAAGGAAAAAAAGGACTTTCTGATCTGTTTCTTGAAGTGGGCTTCTGTTTGGTAGAAAGAAAACACAGTGAAGATGTGGGTAAACGGGGATTTTAGGGTTATGGCAATCTTTGTGGGGATTATTTTGAGTGTTGCAGAGGTTGTCCATGGCGGGATGACAAGTGATTTTGTTAGGACAGCCAACTTGTCTCTGGACATGCCTCTTGACAGCGATGTGTTCAGGATTCCACCCGGCTACAATGCTCCTCAACAGGTGATCAAACCAAGTCATGTTCTCTTATGTTTACATGATGTTTGAAGAAATGCTTGTGAAAGTTATCTGAGATAATATCATTTTTGCCTTAATTTTCTGAAACAAACGTAGTCAGATTTTGATTTGGATCGATTTTTTGTATTGTTGAGGTTCATATAACACAAGGAGATTATGAAGGAAAGGGCGTGATTGTCTCTTGGATCACCCCAGATGAACCTGGTTCAAGCACTGTCACTTACTGGGCTGAAAATAGTGAGCTAAAAAGCCAAGCTCATGGGTTCTATGTTACTTACAAATACTACAATTATACGTCTGGTTATATTCATCACTGCACCATAGAAGATTTGGAGGTGTGATTCTTTCCTTGTAAGATAAACACTAGATCAATCGGACGGTTCTGGTTAACACAATTGCATCGCATATGCAGTTTGATGCCAAATACTACTATGAGGTTGGGTTTGGCAACTCCACCAGGAGATTCTGGTGGAAGACTCCTCCTCGAGTTGGTCCTGATGTTCCATATACTTTTGGCCTCTTAGGTAAGTTTGTTTCTAAGTGTTGGCCATTCTTCCCTTCTACAAATTGTTGCAAATGCCTTAACTTTCCTTACTTGGAGTTTTACTTTTCGAATTCAAATCAAGTGAGGTCATATATGGCGAAGAAGCCCAGGTTGCTCGAATCATAATTCTTTTGATTAAAGAACCGAATGCATCTGCTGTTTTTTTCTTTATAAAATCTTGGTGTTTTCTTTCATATATATGACTTTACTCGAACTCTATTTGAGAAGGAGACCTTGGACAGACACACGATTCGAATAGGACGCTTACCCATTACGAATTAAATCCAGCAAAGGGACAAACCGTGTTGTTTGTCGGCGATCTTTCTTATGCGGATGATTATCCATTTCACGATAACACAAGGTGGGATACATGGGGACGATTCATCGAAAGAAATGCAGCCTATCAACCATGGATTTGGACAGCTGGAAATCATGAACTTGATTTTGCACCACAACTAGTATGAATTATCCCTCTTTTCCCTCTTCAATTATCCTGCTGTTTTAATTTTTCTTTTAAAACTCTTTTTTTCACAGGGCGAAAGTGTTCCTTTCAAGCCTTATTCACATCGTTATCATGTCCCATACAAGGCATCAGACAGCACAGCTCCATTTTGGTACTCCATTAAAAGAGCTTCAGCTTATATAATTGTCATGTCTTCATACTCTGCATATGGTATTTCTTTCTACTCCCCATTTATTTTAATTCGAGCAAAACAGTGATTCTTCGATTTCATCCAATGCCTTTTTTTGTATCTGGAGGAAAATACACTCCTCAATACAGATGGTTAGAAGATGAGCTGCCGAAAGTAAACAGAAGTGAAACCCCATGGCTCATAGTACTTATGCATTGTCCTTTGTATAATAGTTATGTTCATCATTATATGGAAGGAGAAACCATGAGAGTGATGTATGAATCATGGTTTGTTAAACATAAAGTTGATGTTATCTTCGCAGGGCATGTTCATGCTTACGAGCGATCTGTAAGTCACTGAATCTATCTATGAATACATTTCGAAATCAAGCTCTTCGGTTTCAAGATCATGACTTTTGTTGATGGAGAAACTCGCATATTGCAGGAACGAATATCGAATATCGCATACAATATTGTCAATGGGTTATGCACTCCTGTAGCTGATGAATCTGCACCTGTTTACATAACCATTGGCGATGGAGGAAATCTCGAGGGATTGGCAACTCAGTAAGCAAAATACTAATCTTTTAGTATAACCTTTGATACTGATTTTTTCTAATTTTTCATTTGAATAATTTGCAGGATGACAGAGCCACAGCCAGACTACTCTGCTTTTCGGGAACCCAGCTTTGGTCATGGAATATTGGAAATAAAGAACAGGACTCATGCTTATTTCGGCTGGAACAGAAATGAAGATGGGTATGCTGTAGAGGCTGATTCTGTGTGGTTAAAGAACAGATACTGGACTCCTCTAAAACAACAATCTTTGGCTGCATTTTGAGAAACTAGCCATGGAAGAACAAAGTCTGATTGCTTTTGATTTAAGGAAAGATGAAATTGCTGAAGCTTCAGCCTCTCAAAATCAGAAAAATAAAGGTGTGGTACAAGAAAAAAAATGTAATTTTATGATACCATGTTAGTGCAAAACAAGAGGCAGCCAATCAGGAAGGAAGTTGGTCTAATTTAGTGTATCAATTGGGATTTGTTTTTTGCATTTTATTTGTTCTTGGAGATGGTCTCATCGATGCTGACGATAATCCTTCTATTGGTCTGAATTATCAGTTCATCTGCCCTTTTTGTTAGCGATGCAGTACTCGTATGAAAACAAAGCAGAAAATACAAACAGTCTAGACCAAAAAGCATCTTTCTTGGAGACATACTACATAGATTCGTATACCCTGCAACTTGCAAAGAGTACCCAAATTAGATGAGATTCAGCAAGTACACAATCTTCCAAGATGTGTTCTTTTTTTCAAAGCGAATCAAAGGTCCAGAAAGGAAGAGAGAGAAGATAAACGTGCGAAAAAACGTGACTCCCACTGGTCAAATTAATTAGATATGATATATGTACGCGAATGGGTGTCTTACATGCACCAGTACTGTAAACTGTTCAACCCTCTTCCATCGTCTTCCATTACGGGAAAGTTCAAAGACATTGCAGCTTCTGCCCACAAGGAGTCGTCGAAGCTCAAGCTCATGCTCCGCCATAGCCCTTCAATCCCCTCACCGACTTGCTTGTCTCCACAAGAGTCGCCATTTTCACAGGAAGAAGACGAGAAAGAGCCGCCATCGCAGACAGAAGCAGAAGAAGAAGAAGAAGAAGAAGAAGAAGAAGCAGCGTCTGAATTAAGCAACAGCCGAGGCTGGAAGCCCATTTGGCTCATCTTGGTATCGCCAGAATAGAGAGGACGATGATGGGCAAGGCACAGATGAGGCAAATTCAGCTTCGAGTCGGGGCCGTAGAGTTTACGAGCGGCAGCGTCGTAGGCCACGGCAGCTTCATGAGACGAGTCGAAGGTGCCTAACCAGAGGCGATTTCCTCGATTGGGTTCGCGTATCTCAGCCACCCATTTGCCCCACGTTCTCTGGCGGACACCTTTGTAAGTGCAGGTCGCATTTTCAGGCCCGCCTTTGCCTCTCATGCAACCTTTCCTCGAGCTAGGCTTCGCCCTCTTAACCACCTGGCTGGTCCCACCCATATCCATTGAGATTTCGACCTGAGATGTGAGCAATATTTAAAAGTGAAGTAGGAGCAGATAAAAGAGAGGATGCACAGAGAAGGGTGGCCTGAAACGTGGCTGGAAAAGGGTTTGGATTGAAACTTGGCAGGAGGAAGGGGCGAGCTCGTGTCCAATGGGGAGAGCAATGGGGCTGCATGGCTTCCCAGTTTGCCGGTCCAGCAGCTCAGGTGGCAACAGGCTTATGGCTCCGGCTATGACAATGGCTATTGACTTTTCAGATTGTGATGGGTCAGGAAGGAGGAGGATTTGGATAACTTGAAATTGTGTGAAACGGTGGAGATAAACCCCAGAAAAAACCACCCCTCTCTCGAGGAGAGAGAAAGAGATGAAACTGATAGGATAGCCATTGAACCTGTGTTTTCCAAGGTTCACTGAATCATCAAGGTGTAAGCTAGATTCCTTGGACTTCATTTAATGGCTCTGGCTTCGAGCTTGATGTAATGATAATTCTTCTTATTAGTATATTTTTAATTAAAATATACTTGGCTGAAACACTATGATATGGTAAGTGTATCATTTGGAATAAATGTATTATAATTTTATATTAATAAATATTTAACTGCTATAATAAAAAAGTACAGAAATAAATCTTATATTACTCATCGAAATTACTAGGGTAAAAATACGAGACGCTCTAAACAATTTTCATGTAAATTTAACCCACCATGCTTATGCTACCAGCCCCTCACAAAGTCCACGAGAACTTAACATGTAAGCATTCACATCACAAGCCAAATGAAATATAATTATCAACCACAAGCATATATTTTTATTATTTTTATCATTTCTTAAGATATGGTCTTACTCTAGTAATTGAAGTCTTAGTTACTTACAAATATATATGTTTTACATGAGCTTATTCTCTTATATTATTTGTTTCTTTATTACACATGTCACTTATTAATTGGTCCGCTCATTCTTACTCTAGGCGTTATTTTGAATGTTTATAATCCTAAATGCCTAATCTCACCTTGTATAAGGTCAATATGATTAGTTCTCGCAATCTTAATTTGAAATGTGAATAGCGGCCATGATGTGCCTTCCTTGGGGGTCGGCGCACTGTGGATCGAATAATGCGCGCACGCGGGGTTTGGATTGGTGGTGCGTGCGGCAAACGAGAAAATTGGTCGTGCGATTTGTGGAGTTGTGTTGCGGAAGCGTATGGTGATAGAAATAAGGGATAATGGTCGAATGAATTACGAGATGGTTCGAGTAAATAATGGAATGGCTCGGGAGTGGAAAATATGGTGTATTTCGGGAATGAAAGAGTTGAAAGCTCGGGGAATGGAATGGTTAAACTCTTGCGAGTTTAGAAATAGAGATGGATGAACAATTTGAATACCTGAGCAATTACGGTATTCTCCTCGGTAGACCTCGCCCGCACTCGGATGTGACGCACCGATCGTACGTGCAAAGGGTTGACGTTCTCGGCCGGATATTACGCACCGGAGAAGTATACGTCGGAGAGAGCTTCAAAC
This sequence comes from Begonia fuchsioides, assembly GCA_003255005.1. Classification (NCBI taxonomy): domain Eukaryota; kingdom Viridiplantae; phylum Streptophyta; class Magnoliopsida; order Cucurbitales; family Begoniaceae; genus Begonia; species Begonia fuchsioides. The sequence continues at coordinate 79,533 of QAOC01049095.1, read as the reverse complement.
CTTTCGGGAAGAATGTGCTATGCACAATTTTCCACTAAAAATTCACTCTACTCATTCAAGTGCAAGTGTTACACTTAAATAAACAAAAACGTAAAATAACTAAACTAAGAAAGTCAAGCTAAGCCCTTTGATGACTTGAACGCCTTGGATTAGCTTCGGAAGCCTTTGGTTGACTTTAGGCTCGGTTCAATTAGGATTGGCACGGTCGGCTTGGAGTTTGACCGATGGTGACCGAGGTTGATCGAGAGGGTGCGTCGGGTGGGCGGAGCTCCGAACGAATGAAAGATTGGCTCGAGCCAATATGGATCCGGGGCTTCTAAAGTCTCCTCGGTGGTCAACTTGATGTAGCGCACGGTCTGGTTCTTCGATGGTCCGATGATGACTCGAGCGTGTGCGTGAGCACGTCCAAATGGGTCGAACCGGAGGTTGAGCATGTGCGAGCTTCAAGGGATCCGTGAGTTTGTTGTGCAAAGCTGTTGCTTGAAGATCCTCTGATGATTCAACAGTTGTTTCACAGATTTTATGCATGAGAATCCCTTGTGGTTCGCTGGTGGTTCGGTTATCGGCCTTGTACATGCGTCCGATGGAGGATCTTCGGTCATCAAGAAGATATGCTCGTGCTAATCTGAACATCTTACTTTCCTTGACCAAATAACCAAAATACTTAAGGATTTAAGGAAGTTGGCCGATAGGATTTGGTCAAGGTCTTCGAATGGGCCGAAGGTGGGCCGAGGCTTGACCGAGGGTCGGTCAATGTTCGGCCGATGTGGTCCTTCGCGGGCCTTTGCTTGAGTAATGAGTTCTCCTCTTCTTGGGCTGACTTTTCTTCATCTTCTAAGGCTAAATGTTTGCTGAAAGGAAATAGACTAAGTGTGACCGAAAAATAGGGCCCATGGTTGAACACTCGATCCAAAGGGATTTGGACCGTGCGTTCTTCCATGTCGGTCACTTATTCTGTTGGGCCGAAGCCCTAGTGGATTTTGGCAGGGCCAACGACCGAGGCTTGGGTGGTCGTCGGGTCGTGGTGGTGGGGCGCCCGTTGGGCGCCGGCCGTGTCTTGGTCACGAGCCTCGACTGCATCATGGGTCGGGCTGCCGGGTACGTCGTGTCCGGGTAAGGTCGGACACCACATAATCGAGACTTTAGGTCTCTCCCGATCATGTTCGGACGGAAGTTCCGTAGTAATGATACCTGCAAAATGAGCAACTACGTTAGTAAAATCACCCGTGCTCGTCGGTTTCACGTCCGTGTCCGTGGTGTTGTCCGTGGTGCTGTCTGTGATGTGCTCTGGTTGCACATCATATTCTCGAGGTATTTTAGGATTTGCCCTCAAATCTACCTCGTCCGCGTCTAAATAAGGGGATAAATCCTTGACGTTGACGGTGGTAGTAATGTCATGCTCGCCCGGGAGTTCGATCTTGTACGCATTCAGGTTGACTCTCTCGGCCACCCGGAAAGGACCCTCGGCCCTTGGTAGTAATTTAGCGTGCTTGTGTTTGAAATACCGCAGCTTTAGCCACACTAAATCCCCTTCATGAAAAATTTTCTCCTTGCGGCCTCTATTTGCTGCGGTGGCATTCTTGGTGTTTTTCCTCTCGATGGTCTTCTTAATCTTCTTATGCAATTTAAGAACCATCTCGGCCTTCTCGAGGCCGTCCGGATTGGTATGCTCTTGGCTCGGTAAGGGGAGATTAAATCCATAAGCCGCTTCAAAGGGTGTCATGCCTGTGGTGCTATGTCGGCATCGGTTATATGCAAACTCGATGAACGGTAGCCGTAAGTCCCATGCCGAGACCTTGTTATCAACGACACTCCGTAGTAGGGCACCGAGTGATCGATTGACCACTTTGGTTTGGCCGTCGGTTTGCGGATGGAATGCCGTGCTANAAAAATCTAACCTTTAATTCGGTAAAGAGGGCACTCCTTCGGGAAAGTGCGTCGGCCACTATGTTCGTGTCCCCCTTTTTGTACTTGATAATATATGGATACTTCTTAAGGAACTCAATCCACTTGGCGTGTCTTCGGTTAAGCTTCCCTTGGCTCTTGATGAACTTTAGGGCTTGATGGTCCGAGTGGATAATGAACTCCTTTGGCAATAAGTAATGTTGCCATACTCCGATGGCTCGTATCAAGGAGTAAAGTTCCTTGTCATAAGTAGGATAATTTAGAAACGCACCTTTGAGTTTCTCGCTAAAGTAAGCAATCGGGCGGCCCTCTTGCATCAAAACCGCTCTGATGCCCATTCCCGAGGCATCGCACTCTACCTCGAAGACTTTGGTAAAATCCGGAAGGGTAAGGACGGGTGCTTCGCAAAGCCGGGTCTTGATATGGTCAAAACTTTCTTGACAAAGTTTGAACCAAGTGAATTCCTTCCCTTTCTTCGTAAGCTCGGTTAAAAGTGTCATAATAGTGCTAAATCCTTTAATAAATCGCCGGTAGAAATTGGCGAGTCCATGGAAGCTTCGAACGTCCGAGACGCCCTTTGGTATCGGCCACTCTCGGATGGCCGTGATCTTGGCGTCGTCCACCTCGACACTGTCCTCGGATAGCACAAAGCCGAGGAAGTGTATGCGTCGTTGGGCGAACGCACACTTCTTGCGGTTGCCAAATAGCTTGGTCCGCCGTAAAATAATAAAGAGCCTTTCCAAATGGTCCAAATTAGGGGTGGGCATGGGTTGGGTTTGGTCGGGTTGGCCCAAACCTCGACCCGACCTGAACCCTATAATAAATGTCTCGATAACCCATTTGAGTTGGGTTACCGAGCTGACCCGAACCCAACCCGAACCCGATCGGATTGGGTCGGCATGGGTCGGTTAATCGGTTTTTTTTTTAAAAAAAATTGAATATATTCCCTAAAAATTAATGATTCCCAACAATTCTAGAATAACATATTACATCAATTATATAAAAAAATGTAAACCAATCTATCGAGTTAACATTCAAAAGGAATTATTTCATCCATCTACTTAAGAACATAATAATAATATGCATCAATTACACATTAAAATTCCAAAACAATTCATCAACTCAACATTTAAAAAATTCATCAAGTAAGAACACAACAAACTACTAAGTAGCAACTAGTAAGTAAAGTATTAATCAATAATCGTCGTAAAGCCTTCGAGTTCGTTGTCAATCCTTGCGTTGTTAGCTGCAATTTCTGAAATAAAAATTCATGAAATTTACAATTAATAGGTTTAATGAGTTATATATTACAGTGAGAGAGAAACGTTTAAGAGACAATACCTTAGGTTTCAAAATCTTCAACGGGCTCAAACAAAATTGGAGTATTGGAACGAATCCAACTTTGTGTGCATATAAGAGCTTCAACGGTCTTCGGTAATAGGGATGTCCGAAAAGGGTCGACAACTCGCCCACCACAACTGAAAGCTGATTCTGAAGCGACGGTCGAAATTGGAATTATCAACACATTTTTTGCTATTTGACTCAAGATTGGATATTTATGAGCGTTCAACTTCCACCAAGTCAAAATGTCTAGTTTGTTACTGTATTTTTCTTGTTTTTCAATCAAGTATTCATCCATTTCCGACATATTGGCGTTAGTCTCACCATCAATTGAATTGTCCAAAAATGTCTGCAAGAAAATGTCATTGGAAGTTGAAGGATTTCCTATATTCTCAGTGGTTGGGCTAGATAAGTTTGAAATTGCATCTCCCTTGTACTCCGCATATAATCGTTGAACGACATTTTTAATTTCTTGCATAAATTTAGCAGCTCGATCGTTACCTAACAGAATGGTCATACAATGTTTCAACATTTTTGCTTTGCACCTAGGGTCCAGCAAAATAGCTACAAATACGAGAGAATTTATCTTTTCGAAACTGCCCCAATATTTATCGAACTTATTCTGCATTCCAATAGCCATTTGTCTCAACAATTCATTATCACCGTCGACATACTTTTGGATACTTAACTTCAATTTACAAACCTCACTAATATACATATTAGAAGTCACATGCAACGAAGTTGAAACTGTGATCGTTGCATCGTAAAACAGTTTCAAGAACTTACAAAAATCCCGAATATTTGTCCAATCTTCATCGGTAGGAGGTCCTCCTTCTCCCATGTACGGCAAAAAATGACTATCAGTTCCTTCAAGTTTTTCAAATGCTTTTGCATACTTTTCAGCATGTTCTAACATCAGATACATTGAGTTCCATCGAGTAGGCACATCTAGTGTTACATTTCCTTTGTATGTAATTTTCATGAGATCAATGCAAGTCTTAAACTGTTGCAATCGTCCTGGTGATGATTTGACAAACTTTACGGCCTTTTGAACTCCTCGTACTTTTCAGCAGCACTCAAATACAGTGAATGAAAATGAAACAATAAATCTAAGTTGATCCATGTTAAGTCTCAAAAAGACTTAATAATCACGAGGTTTTAGAGGTAAAATTGCTAGGAATCAGTAATGATCTAACTGGAAATAATCGGATTTTTAGGATAATGCTGCAGTGATGCTACAACATTAATCACGCTGTTTTTACGAGATTTTGCCCGATATTCTGTATTTTTCTTATAATCACGAGATTTTTATTTCCATGCAATTACAGAGTATTAAGGAGGATATAAGCTGGAAGAATCACGAAGAAGAGGGAAGAATCAAATCAAATTCAAAATTGGAAACAAGAATATCTTTGAAGATTTGGAAATCTTTCCTAATCTCAACCTCTTTCCAAACCGACCCGATTTTCTTCCCAAATCGTAACAACTCCCAGATTGGCTGCTGCTGCACGAAATATACAAAAAGAAACCAGAATACCACGAAGAAGGGTGTGTAGAATTGGAGAACGGGATTCACGATCAAGCTTCGGGCGTCAATCCGAAGAAGAGGTTTGCGGCGACGACTACGACGGCGGGGGAACGAGGCTGTGAGAACAACGGCTTTCGACGGCGAGGACCAAATTTCTCTCCTTTGCTTTTCGTTTTAATTTCCGTGAATTTTATGAACTCTTGATAGTTATTGGAGAACTATTTAGTTTTAATCAAAGTTTGAATTTTTTATGTTGATTTGCTTAAGTCAATTATAGTTAATTCTTTCCTAGGTTAATTCTAATTCTCAATTCGACCACCAACTTTATTTTATGCACTTTACTTTCTGCAATTTACTTTATGCACATTAGATTAGATGAAAACCCAAAACATGATGAAAAACTTATTCTTTATTCTTTCATTCTTTTTGTAAATATTTAAAGTTACGATTTTTAGTTTACTTCTTATACTTTGCAATTTATTCTTTGAATTGAAAATCGACTTGTCCTCGTGGGATCGATATTTTTATTACTACGTTGCGATACGTGCACTTGCGTTTATTTGCAAATACATTTTCAAGCAACAATCAAGTACCATAATATACACGAAAAAACAATAACCTCCTGGTACTTTTCAGCAAAATGATCAAATCTTCTCTCAGACTACAATGTCCAAAATAGACAGGAGATCTCACCACTGGTACTTGGCAGCAACAAGAACCTCCTCGTACTTTTCAGCAGCACTCAAATACAGTGAATGAAAATGAAAACTCGGACTAAGACTAACTAATCTTCAATACAGAAAATGAAAACTCGGAATAACAATAGAAGACAACGAATAAATAAATAAATGAAAACTCGGAATAAATTATAAAAAACAAACAACATACCAGTCGGGAGTCGGCAGGAGTCAGGAGTCGACGAATGATAGAAGACAACGACTGACGAAGATCGGGAATTGCCAAGTCGGGAGTCGGGAATCGAGGGTCGGGAGTTGGGATTCGTCGAGTCGGGAATCAGAAAGGCGGGAGTCGTCGGGAGTCGTCGGGAGTCGTCGAGAGTCGTCGAGTAGTCGTCGGTAGTCGTCGGGAGTCGTCGAGTAGTCGTCGGGAGTCGTCGGTAGTCGTCGGGAGTCGTCGAGTCGGAATCGCAGCCTAGGGATTCGGGAGTCGGGAGAGACAGAACACAGAAGAGAGAAGATAAGAGCGAGATTAGGGTTTTCGTTTACAACCCAACGGGTTGGGCAATCAGGTTTGACCATGTTGGGCCACCGACCCGCAACCCGAACAACGGGTTTCTGCCCGACCCGTTAAGGGTTTTTAATAATTTTAACAATCCGAACCCGACCCGATTGGTTTGGTTCCTCGGGTTGGTTTGGTTATGCCCACCCCTAGTCCAAATGGCTCGGTACATCCGCACTATCGAAATAGACAATGATAAATTTACCCAAATATTCCCGGAGCACGTGGTTCATTAGCCGCATGAACGTGCTCGGTGCGTTGGTGAGCCCGAACGGCATGACGAGCCACTCGAACAACCCGTACTGTCTCTTGAAGGCCGTCTTCCACTCGTCGCCTTCGCGCATTCGGATTTGATGGTAGCCGCTCTTGAGATCTACCCGGGAAAACAATTTAGCACCGCTAAGTTCATCAAGTAAGTCATCGAGCCTTGGCATTGAAAAACGATATTTGATGGTAATATCGTTGATGGCTCGGCTATCGACACACATGCGGTGGCTCTCGTCCTTCTTCGGAACCAAGAGTGTCGGGACCGCACATGGGCTCAATGACTCTCGGATATAGCCCTTAGCAAGAAGTTCTTCCACTTGCTCTTGCAAGATCTTGCTTTCTTTCGGGTTTAGGCGGTAAGGTGGCCGGTTAGGTAGCATGGCTCCCGGTTGGAGGTCGATATGGTGCTCGATGCCGCGGAGCAGAGGAACACCATCGGGTAGGTCATCCGGGAACACGTCTCCGTATTGGTCGAGGAGGGGCCGAACTATCTCGGGAATAAGCTCCTCTTCATTATCTTCATGCTCTCGGTATAAGAGCATGATGATCGGGCCATCTTGCCTCACCGTGCGCCTCAATTCTTTTCGGCCCATAAAAAAGGTCACTTTGGCCAATGCCTCTTTTCTATCGGCTTCGTCTTTAGAAATTTGCTCCGGAGTCAAAGGAGCCAAAATAATGTTGCGCCCGTTTCATTTGAACGAGTATTGGTTGGATCGGCCGTGGTGTAGCGCGTCTCGGTCAAATTGCCATGGGCGGCTGAGCAACAAGTGCGTGGCGCTCAACGGCACCACGTCACATAGGACCGTGTCCTTGTAGTCACCGATCGCAAAGTCTATCCGGGTTTGTTTGGTGACCCGGACGTCCTCTCGGTCGGTAAGCCATCGTAGCTTGTACGGTGTAGGGTGCTCGGTCGTGGCTAGCGTGAGCTTCATGACAAGATTGCGGGATGCGACGTTAGTGCAACTACCGCCATCAATAATCAACGAACATACCTTGCTCTTGATTAAGCATCGGCTATGGAATAGATTTTCCCGTTGATACGTTTCTTGTTGCAGTTGAGTCAAAAGAACCCGTCGGATCATCAATATGACCGGTCCATCTTGTGCTTGACACAAGTCGTCTTCGGCATGGGCCGGCTCATCCTCGGCCTCCTTGGCCGGCTCGTCCACGCTCACGACCTCCTCGGTCTCCTCGAGAATGGTCATGACACGACGATTCGGACATTGGGCGGCTATGTGTCCTTGTCCGAGACACTTGAAACATTGAATCTCTCGGGTCCTTGGCTGTTCGCCTACTGAGTCTCGAGGTTTGGGTTCCGTGTCTCACTTAGGGGCCCATGGCTTAGGTGCTGGGCCGTGTTCCTCGGGCCTTGGTGCGGGCCGATATGGCGTGGGCGGCTTTGGGGCCGAGCGTTGGGCCACGACTTTTCCCTTCCGCTTGAGTTGTCTCTCGACCCTCCCTTAGAGCCATCTGAATGAGAGTGTCAAAAGACTCCAATGGTTGTAACTCTATCACGTCACCAATATCACGATGTAAGCCTCGGGTGAACCGCGCCATAATTTGCTCTTCGGGTTCGGCTAAGTCACACCGAATCCGTAGTGTCTCAAAATCCGTAAGGTATTCATCCACGGATGAATTACCTTGTCTAAGCCCTTGTAATTGGAGGAAGAGCTCTTGGCGGTAATAGCTCGGTACGAACCTTTTCCGCATTAGGTCCTTCATGGCTCGCCATGTCGTGACCTCGCCTTCTCGGTCTCTCCTCCGTTGTGCACGTAGGCTATCCCACCATAAACTAGCATAATCCGTAAGTTCAAGGGAAGCCAATTGTACCTTCAATTTCTCGGAATGGTTGTAAAGGTCAAAAATTTTGTCGACCTTTTCAACCCAATCGAGAAATTTATCTCCATTGGAGGCGCCATTAAAAGATGAAATATTTAATTTAGGCAACCTCCATTCCTCATCCCGATCATCATAATTGTCGGGGAAAAATTCCTCGTCGGACCCGCCCGAGTCATGATGTTGCTCTCGGTGGCGGCCGGGTCCGTGTCTTCGCCTAGGAGGCGGCGTGCGTCGTTGCGCGGGTTGCGCGATTTTGCTCGGCTATTTCGTCGAGCCTTTGCAGCATAGCATCCATCCTCCTATTCATTGCATCAAGCTGCTCTTGAGTGTTGTGCTCGGGTTCTCGTGGATCGGAGAACATAGTTTGTTCACTCGTCGTAGCTTGATCACGGGCGGCGTTGTGAACGGCACCGCTTCTAGTCATCATAAGAAAAAGTCGGAAAAAATTTGTAGAGAGTGTAAAAATTGTACCTTGGCTCTGATACCAAGATGATGTGCCTTCCTTGGGGGTCGGCGCCCTGTGGATCGAATAATGCGCGCACGCGGGGCATATATTGGTGGTGCGTGTGGCAAACAGGAAAATTGGTCGTGCGATTTGTGGAGTTGTGTTGCGGAAGCGTATGGTGATGGAAATAATGGATAATGGTCGAATGAATTACGAGATGGTTCGAGTAAATAATGGAATGGCTCGGGAGTGGAAAATATGGAGTATTTCGGGAATGGAAGGGTTGAAAGCTCGGGAATGGAATGGTTAAACTCTTGCGAGTTTAGAAATAGAGATGGATGAACAATTTGAATACCTGAGCAATTACGGTATTCTCCTCGGTAGACCTCGCCCGCACTCGGATGTGACGCACCGATCGTACGTGCAAAGGGTTTACGTTCTCGGCCGGATATTACACACCGGAGAAGTATACGTCGGAGAGAGCTTCAAACCTTTCAGGAAGAATGTGCTATGCACAATTTTTCACTAAAAATTCACTCTACTCATTCAAGTGCAAGTGTTACACTTAAATAAACAAAAACGTAAAATAACTCAACTAAGAAAGTCAAGCTAAGCCCTTTGATGACTTGAACGCCTTGGATTAGCTTCAGAAGCCTTTGGTTGACTTTAGGCTCGGTTCAATTAGGATTGGCACGGTCGGCTTGGAGTTTGACCGATAGTGACCGAGAGGGTGCGTCGGGTGGGCGGAGCTCCGAACGAATGAAAGATTGGCTCGAGCCAATTTGGATCCGGGGCTTCTAAAGTCTCCTCGGTGGTCAACTTGATGTAGCGCACGGTCTGGTTCTTCGATGGTCCGATGATGACTCGAGCGTGTGCGTGAGCACGTCCAAATGGGTCGAACCGGAGGTTGAGCATGTGCGAGCTTCAAGGGATCCGTGAGTTTGTTGTGCAAAGCTGTTGCTTGAAGATCCTCTGATGATTCAACAGTTGTTTCACAGATTTTATGCATGAGAATCCCTTGTGGTTCGCTGGTGGTTCGGTGATCGGCCTTGTACGTGCGTCCGATGGAGGTTCTTCGGTCATCAAGAAGATATGCTCGTGCTAATCTGAACCTCTTCTTTTCCTTGACCAAATAACCAAAATACTTAATGATTTAAGGAAGTTGGCCGATAGGATATGGTCAAGGTCTTCGAATGGGCGGAAGGTGGGTCAAGGCTTGACCGAGGGTCGGTCAATGTTCGGCCGATGTGGTCCTTCGCGGGCATTCGCTTGAGTAATGAGTTCTCCTCTTCTTGGGCTGACTTTTCTTCATCTTCTAAGGCTAAATGCTTGCTGAAAGGAAATAGACTAAGTGTGACCGAAAAATAGGGCTCATGGTTGAACACTCGATCCAAAGGGATTTGGACCGTGGGTTCTTCCATGTCGGTCACTTATTCTGCTGGGCCGAAGCCGTAGTGGACATCGGCAGGGCCAACGACCGAGGCTTGGATGGTCGTCGGGTCGTGGTGGTGGGGCGCCTGTTGGGCGCCAAGCGTGTCTCGGTCACGAGCCTCGGCTGCATCATGGGCCAGGCTGCCGGGTACGTCGTGTCTGGGTAAGGTCGGGCACCACATGATCGAGACTTTAGGTCTCTCCCGATCATGTTCGGACGGAAGTTCCGTAGTAATGATACCTGCAAAATGAGCAACTACGTTAGTAAAATCACCCGTGCTCGTCGGTTTCACGTCCGTGTCCGTGGTGTTGTCCGTGGTGCTGTCTGTGATGTGCTCTGGTTGCACATCATATTCTCGAGGTATTTTAGGATTTGCCCTCAAATCTACCTCGTCCGCGTCTAAATAAGGGGATAAATCCTTGACGTTGACGGTGGTAGTAATGTCATGCTCGCCCGGGAGTTCGATCTTGTACGCATTCAGGTTGACTCTCTCGGCCACCCGGAAAGGACCCTCGGCCCTTGGTAGTAATTTAGCGTGCTTGTGTTTGAAATACCGAAGCTTTAGCCACACTAAATCGCCTTCATGAAAAATTTTCTCCTTGCGGCCTTTATTTGCCGCGGCGGCATTCTTGGCGTTTTTCCTCTCGATGGTCTTCTTAATTTTCTCGTGCAATTTAAGAACCATCTCAGCCTTCTCGAGGCCGTCCGGATGGGTATGCTCTTGGCTCGGTAAGGGAGTAAATCCATCGGTGTTGATGGATTAAATCCATAAGCCGCTTTAAAGGGTGTCATGCCCGTGGTGCTATGTCGGCATCAGTTATATGCAAACTCGATGAACGGTAGCCGTAAGTCCCATGCCGAGACCTTGTTATCAACGACACTCCGTAGTAGGGCGCCGAGTGATCGATTGACCACTTCGGTTTGGCCGTCGGTTTGCAGATGGAATGTCGTGCTAAATAAGAGCTTTGTTCCGAGCCGAGCCCACAAAGTCCTCCAAAAGGTGCTAAGGAACTTTGAGTCACGGTCGGACACGATGGAGTGCGGCATTCCGTGTAGCCGGACCACTTCCTTGAAAAATAGGTCGGCTATGATCGGGGCTTCGGCCGTTTTGGAGCATGCCACAAAATGGGCCATCTTAGAAAATCGGTCCACTATTACCATGATGGCATCTTTGCCTCGGCTAGTTCGTGGGAGGCCTAGAACAAAGTCCATACTAAGGCCTTGCCACGGGTGATCCGGTACCGGGAGCGGATTTGGTATAAGGAAAATTCATTTTTACTGCAGTCAAGTGTGAGGATTTGGTGAGTCTATCGACTATAACCCAAATCAAATCAAGATTTTGCAACGTGTTTGGTAACCCAGTTGCAATATTCATAACAATTTTATCTCACTTCCACTTAGGGATTGTAATAGTCCTATTGGCTTTTGATGTTCAGCTTTTACTTGTCGACATACCAAGCAATTTGATACATATTCAGCGATATCTTTTTCCATTCTAACCCACCAAATTGACGTTTGATATCGTGATACATTTATAGAACTATGATGTATCGCGAATCTATGTTTATGATTCTCAGCAAATATTACTTGTCTTAGCTCTAAGTTATTCGATAATATCACTCTTCCTTTGAAAAATAAGAATCCATTTGTACTGATTTCCCAACCCTTAAATTCTTTAACATTTTGAATTTTATCAAATCTTTCGTTTAACTCATCGTTTAATTTTTGCATTTCCTTGAGTAGATGTAACAGTAAGATTAAGCACTTGAATTGCTTGATTATTGTCTTGAATTTGCAGCTCCTCGATTATTAAATGCCCCATCCAATCCTCTACAAAAAAAATAAATTACAGACGCATTTGGATAATGGGTGACAGCATATGCAACAACATTTGCTTTACCGGGATGATAATCTAAAGTAAAATCGTAATCGCTCAAATATTCCATCCAGCGGCGTTGACAGAGGTTTAAACCTCGTTGTGTAGATAAATAATGTAAACTCTTCTTATCAGAAAATATCTCAAATTTGGCACCATATAGATAATTTCTCCAAATTTTCAATGTAAAAATAATGACAGCTGATTCTAAGTCATGAACTGTATAATTCCTCTCATGAGTCTTTAATTTCCGGGATGCATAAGTTATTACTTTATTCTGTTGCATTATACACAACCCAAACCGACTCTTGAGGCATTAGTGTGTATGACATAAGATAAATTTTTATTAGGTACTGCTAAGTCTGGAGCATTAGTTAATTTCTTTATTTCATCAAAAGTTATCTTACATTTTTCGGTCCAAATAAACTTTACATCATTCCTTGTTAACTGAATTAACGACATAGCAATGGATTATAAATTTTGACAACTCGATGATAATAACTAGCAAATTTTGTGAAACTACGTACTTCTATAACATTTTTAGGTGGTTTTCATGCTAACACAACTTCGACCTTTGTTGAATCCATTGAGAGACAACATGACCAATGAATTTAATTTCGATCCTTTGTAAATCACATTTCTCTCATTTTGCATATAGTTCGTGTCGACGTAATGTCTCAAAAATAATCTCTAAGTGTTCCATATGTTCCTCACGAGACTTAAAGTATATCAAAATGTCGTCAATGAACACCACAATAAATTTATTGAGATAGGGTCAAAAGACTCNCTTTAATTGTCTTCAATCGGTCGACATACTTGATAGACGGTCGACATATGATTCTTCTCTGGTCTTTGAGCGGTCGACAGAACTTCTTACCTGTTGACATAAGTTGCTTCTTCGACCCTTCTGTTATCCGTTCGGTCGACATATTGAGCAGTTCGGTCGACATACTGCTGCACTTGCTAGACTTCAATTTTATCTTTCTTACATAATTAACATAGTTATCATAAAAAATAATTGATTGCTTTAAAACTTTTTAAAGCCAACAGTAACATTTTTAGGTGGTTTCCATGCTAACACAACTTCGACCTTTGCTGAATCCATTGAGAGACAACATGACCAAGGAATTTAATTTTGATCCTTCATAAATCACATTTCTCTTGTTTTGCATATAGTTGGTGTCGACGTAATGTCTCAAAAATAATCTCTAAATGTTCCATATGTTCCTCACGAGACTTAAAGTATACCAAAATGCCGTCAATAAACACCACGATAAATTTATTGAGATAGGGTCAACAGACTCGATTCATTAAGTCCATAAATATTGTTGGCGCATTAGTCAAACCAAACGGTAATGCCATAAATTCAAAGTGTCTGTAACGTGTCTAGAAAGTCATTTTAAGAATGTCTTTTTCACAAATCTTCATATGATGATAGCGAGATCTCAATCATTTTTTGCAAAATATTTTCATCCACCTAGTAGGTCAAACAATTTTTCAATTTTAGGTACTAGGTATTTATTTTTAATTGTCACGTGATTCAACTTTTGGTAATCGATGCACAAGCGAAGTGACCTATATTGTTTCTTTGCAAATACACTATTGCACCCCAAGGTGAGGTAGTATTCCAGATAAATCCTTTCTCGAGCAACTCATCTAATTGAGCTCTCAATTTTTTCAACTCTACAAGAGCCATATGAAAAGGGGCAATTGAAATTGGAGTAGTACCAGGTACTAGATCAATGAAGAATTCAATTTCACGGTCAGGTAGTAATCTAGGTAAATCATCTGAAAAAACATCACTATAATAGCAAAATACTATTGTGTCAAAATCTTCTATAGTCGTATTAAGATTGTCATTGGAAGCAAAAAAGTTTTCTATAGGACTTCAAGTTTCTTCGATCACTTAAACATGTTCTTAAAATTAGATCGACACGATTTTCATGATCATTACATAAATGTACTAGTACATCTCTACTTTCCAATGTAAGAACTATGTTCTTTTTATGGCAATCAAATTTTGTCTTGTAATTCAACCAATTCATACCTAGTATTATATCAAATTGATCCATCAGATCAATGTCTTTAGTCTCTTGTGATAGCTCCATGAATTTAACATAATACTTCAGCACTATCATATCATTTTGTTCCAAGTTATGATATGTTGTGATCATATTTTGACGATGTCCAGCATTGCAATAATTATCTCTGAATATCCTCTCGAACTATTCACATGTCATCATCTCCATCTTAAGTTGCTTGTTGTTGAGGGTCAAAGTAAACTCAATTTGTGTAACTTCAATTACTAGAAGCAGCACAGACCTCATAACAAAGATCGTGGAAGCTATTTGATCATTTTTGGTAGAATTGAGCGAAAAGAAGAAGAAAAAAATGAAGTCTGAACGGGAATCAAACTTACTAAGGACTGCGACTTTTACTATAAAGAGTTGAAGCAGTTTCTCGACTAACCCTAACAGAAAATTCTCAATATGTTCGTGGTGAGGGAGAGAGAGAAGATAATGACAGGAAAAAGAGAGAGAGAGAGATTTACGAGATTTCCTGCTTTCTTTCAAAACAACATGATATGGTTGTTTTGTTTTTAATTTTAATATTTTTATAAGCAACTAATTTATTTGGATTTCTCAACAAGCATACTAACATAGTTGCTCTTCCATTTAGCCAACTAAAGAACATACGTACTGTCTAAGTACACGAGCTATTTCCCTAGCCCTTAGTTGATTATTGAAATTTAAGAATAGGATTGTGTATATTGCTAAATATTTTATCCATTTTCATCCGGGCGTGCATACAGGTGGATGGTACAATTATACTCATTTGGGAACAATGCATATTGGTACATAGTTTTGAATGGACTGTTTATATGTTAAATATCACTTTACATGAGCTATGAAGATAATTCGCCCGACACGCACATATAGGGTCGGGTTGTGTCATTTTTTTAGTAGTTTTGTCTTGTTGGGTCGGGTTTGGCAAAAACGGATTGTGGGTCTGGGAAACTAAAAATTTATTTTGAGTTTTTGACATGATTTCTCACAAAAACTCTCTGCCGACCTTTCCCCCCCGCCCGACGGCTGAAGAAACCCTCACGCCAAACCCCGACGATCGACGCTGAACTCCTATGACCAACGCCGAACCCCTATGACCAACGCCGAACCCAAACGCCAATTCAGCTTCTCCGACAGTCTGATATGTTCTCCGACGATGATTTTGATAGTAAGTGATTTTATTAGATTTTGTTTGAGATTTGTTAAATTTTAATGTTAACAATGGAAAAAGATCATCAATGGTTGGAACTGAAGACACAAAGATAAATACAATGTCAATGGTTTCCACTTCTTTTTTTTTTTTTGACAAATACAGTCTCAATGTAATTTGACTGCCATACCTTTTTGCATATCTCAAAATATTCATGCTTGTTCTGGGACCGAAGATTCGTTGATGTCTAGTTTAACCAATCTAGTTTTCTTCGATTTTTTCTCTCATCAATTATTGCTTTAGTTTTAGTTATGCAATGGCTTCTTCACTTTACAGTCATCGAGGAGCTGATAAATACATGGAAATTTGAAACTATGAATATTCGAGATGATGAGGCCGAACACAGCATGGAAATGCACCTGCCTTATCTTGCCAAAGTCTTCCAGGGATAATACTCTGGCAATTAATCTTATGCAACTAAGCCAGGTTTAGGTCAAATCATAACCTAACATGAACGAATTATAAATTGTAATCCTTAATAGGTCGAGTCTAAGTCGATTTTAGTGTCAACCCGACCATGCTTACCCTTAATTGCAATAGTCACGTTGAACTTTAAGATCATCTAACACTTCAAACATTACTATTATTACAATAAACATTTTATCATTATATTTTTTTAATTTTATAATTTCAATCAATTTGATTAATTATTTCATCAATTTGATCAATTTTACTGATTTACCAATAAATAAATAATAAATATAATAATAAATTTATAATTTTATATAACCACATAAAAAAAAGAACTATCAGAAAAACATAATCTTTTCAATAATTTTATTAGTATTTATTAATTAAATAAACAAACATCATTAAAACTAACAAAAAAAAAAGTGACAACTTTTAAAGTTTAAAACATCAATTACAATTATGCCATAAGATGTAAATTGTTTACTAAGCATAAAATTATGAATAATTATAAGTTTATCTTTTTATTTTATAAACTAACATGTCAAATAATAATTAATAATATAATTATTAAGTATAATTAATGTATTAAAATATTAATTACATTTGATGAGTAAATCTCTATTCGACGTTTTAGTGTCTAGAACAAGAAAGTAGAAAAAGAAAATAACACTTGCATATTACTCTAGATGTTTTACTAAAACATGAATAATAGAGCTGAAATAAAAAAATAAAACAAATTCAATGTAAAAATTAATAATATGCAAATTTAATAAAATACACAACACTTAAATATAAGAATATGAAATATCCAACCAAAAAATACATTAAAATTATGATAATTACTAACTACAATATTAAAAATTTAAAACACATTTCTATCAATATCATCAACGACACTATTAGTCCTCAACTTTAATAAGAAGTGAACATAGTCCGATCAATTCTGATCCTAGAAAAAAGATCATCATACTAATATATTTTGATTTTAAAATTTTTAAACCAGAATCAAAACTAAAACCACGATCTGGACCAAAAGTGACAAAGACAGACCAAAACAGGGCCAAAGATTCAATTTAGATCGGTTTTGTCCACTCTTTATGTCATTTCAGCAACTTATAATCCTTCTGCATCATACTACTACATGTGAATAGAGCAGGTTGTCTTCAAAGACACCGCACCACAAATTCAATAATTCCATCCATGTCTAATAGTAGAAAAGAGAGAACAAAGCTCAGGTGAAAGTATAAAACTCTTTAAGTAATACCATTTATGGGATGCTGGTTGGCTCTTCCCGATCGATTTGACATTCGACCAATCGGGAAAGGCCTGCATTCGCTCCAATGACCAACTCGTCTTAATCTACAAATGGTAAGATCAGTGTTGAAATCCAGAGAAGCAAATCTAAATTTTGAAGCCATGAAGTGGCCAAGTAGGAATTGAAAAACCCAGTCTACACACAAACCTCATAACATCTCCACTTGAACCCACCTTTGCAACCTATTTTACCTATATGCAAATATAATACATGCTTGATTTTGCTTTGATGCATGAAAACATCCAATGGTTACAACAATTTTGCATGCGAAATTACCTAAACACTGAAAAATTTAATTAAATTGTCATTATATAGTAAGGGATAGAAAAAGATACAAAATCCAGTCTCATGACTCTGTATCAAGACCTCATCTTAATCCCTGCATGTCTTTAAGGCTGCTCTTATCTCCTTCAACATCTCATTCAACCCCATTCCTTTCCTGCCACCAAATAATAAAGAAAAAATTGCTTCCTCGGTGTTGCATATACTCATTAGTAAATTATTGCTAATTCACTATGAAACATCAAGTCAGCTGACAGCGGTAAGACTGAAAAGGGGATACCAGTTGGATAAAAATAGTTACTAGGCGCCAAAAACTAGTTTTGGATAATTTAACAATAAATAGAATTAATACCCTCTAAGAATTCCATTATGATCAAAAAAATTAAAATAGGAAAAGTAACAAAGAAAGGGCGTAGTAAGATTTTGATATTAAGGTTCAAAATAAAAAATGCAGGAACAAAAAACATGGATAATAACAGATTAGGAATTTATCATTTAAGTATTAACAATAGAAATTGTACAATAACATTATGAACTTACAGGACACTGACACCAACAACAGAAAGTGGACGCGGGTAGTCCTCAATGCTTTTATTCTTCATTTCAACATCTGAATTACCACCCTTTGATGGTGACAATGGATCAGTATCCTCAAAGTTCATATCTGACTTAGAAGCTACTCTATCACTTCCAATATTTGCTATCTCCTCGATCAAAGAACTAAGTCTCTGTCTTGCCTGAAAAGATAGTATACATTTAACTGTAAGTAAAAATCTTAACAGAATTCAAAGCAGTAATAAGAGAACAAACCTCAGGAAGGTCAATTTTGTTCAAAACCACAATATGTGGTCGTTCAAGGTAATTAGGATTGTACATACGTAACTCCTACAAAACCGAATTTGTCATCATGTATGGAACTCTAGGAAAATGTAAAAATAAAAAATAAATTACTGCCCCTGCATTGATAAGTATGAGAACATTTTTCTCTTTCAAACAAGAACAGTACATTAATTGACAAAACAATACAAAGATACAGGAAACAAAAGTTAAAGGGGGAAGAGTACCACATCATTACCAAATTTTCTACCACTATACCAAATAAAGATTTATGGAATTCCAAAAAACATATAGAAATACTTTAGACCTGCGCTATTCTAACTGTCATCAGCTCTAGATCTAAGTTATACAACAAATAAAGCTACGGTGCTTGAGGCTTGTACATGGAATAGATATGAATTCAATCACATAGGCTTTTCCTTCGGAAATTTTCATCCAAATAGGATCTTCCTTTGCGAAATAGGAGATCAGAGCAAGTAAATAGATGCAAAGTAGAGTGACTTATAACGATCAAGTAAAACTTGAATGAGAAGGTGAAAGGAGGACGTCCTTGATTTTATGAAAAAAAAATGATTGTCGTGTTTCTTTGTTTCATTGATAACTGATATCTTTTAATACTTTAGAAGGTTAAAGGAGAACATCCTTGATTTTACGAAAAAATTGGTCGTCGTGCTTCTTTGTTTCATTGATAACTGATATCTTTTAATACTTGAGAAGCATCTCATTCATTCTCTTATACACGAGGCCATAAGTCCCCAAATCCTCACAAGACAAGTGGACGAAGCAAAAAAAAGTCAAATAATTGATATCATTATTAATACCACTTAAAATTACCATTAACTTCCATTCAGCAGGCCAATCAAATATACTTGCATAATTAAGAAGCATATAAACGAGAACTCAGAAAAACATACTTCTTTGACAGTTCTATAATCTTCTATGGGATTCCCAACAGCAGCGTCAACAACATGGACCAAAAGTCGAGTTCTTCTCAGGTGCCTCAAGAAATTTCGACCAAGACCCTACAGATAAAAGTATTTGAAAAGAGCAACTTCGGTTGTTAAATTGGCCTCAAAAACAAGAGCAAACAAAAATACCTTTCCCAAGTGAGCACCTTCAATAAGGCCAGGCAAATCTGCTAATGTTGCTTCTGACAAATACATTCCAGCACCAAGAGTAGGATCCCCATTCAAGCGACCAAGGTTTGGCATTAACGTTGTGAAAGGATAATCAGCAATATCAGGCTTTGCTTTTGTAATAGCTGCCAAAAGAGTTGATTTGCCTGCATTTGGAAGTCCCTAGAACAACAATAATGTTAGCAACTAGAACATGAACACCTTATCCACTCTATATGATACCACCAGATATAATCCCCCATATTGCGCTTAAATTATTACATATTTCATGTAAAGCTGATGCAAACAAGTAATATAGATCACTTCTCAAGTCCATAAAATAAAGAATTGCTACAGGAACTGTCAAAATTATGCCTTTTGTTCATTGGAAAAGTAAAAAATACTCACAACGAGACCAACATCAGCAACAACTCGGAGAATCAACTCCAAACTGACTTCTTCCCCCGGTTGACCAATAACTAAAACCTGTACAAACTTACAGACTTTTCAATAGTACAGAGAACAAACTAGGCAGATTATTGTTAGTTAATTAAAAGAGGTTCAGTCATTTATAGTTCTCCAATCTGGTAATTATGCATTAGGATGATAAAATTCATGGATGCTGAAAAAAAAAAGAAACAATAAACTTGAGCAAATAATACCAACAAATTTACCTTGTCACTTTCATCCCGCATCACATTCGCAGTTAAAGCCATCAACTTCTTCCTTCTATACTCAGGCAATTCTACCAGGCTAGTCTACCCCAAAACCAGAAATACAAATATTAAGGTTCATTGTTTAGAACTTGTTAGGCATTACAATACATTGAGTTTCTGGTTAGATAAAATACTATTGAAATAAAGTAAATAACTACGCCCGTAGTAAGATTACATGCGAAGAAAGAAAATATAATATATTGCAAGAAGTGAAGGAAAATAGAAGTAACGCAGAGCCTAAGCCTAGTTAAAAAAACACTGGCAACATAAACACAAACGACAAAAAAAGATAATATTAATTTACAGGCATGTAATATTAATTCAAGTAATAGATTATTAGTGATATGTTCACCATCTCTTTAAATGCATCTATAGCTCACCCCTCCTTGTCCACCTCTGGCAACAACAACTTCATCACCTGGATGCGCTAGATCAGCCAACAATTTCCCCCTTTTTAGCCTTACAACTGTACCTATTGCAACAACAAAAGAAATATCAATATACATGATAGTCTCCAACAAAATTTCACTATCAATATCATGTGATGTATTACTGGAATTAACTCAACAATCAAACCTAAGGGTACAGGAATGCGTAGGGTTGGACCATTAAATCCGTCATGTAATTGTGAAGTCAAGACACCCATTGCATCAACATTTCCACCACGTTTTGCATTATGACGACTTTTCGTATGAAACTCGAGCAATGAATCTTTCCCCTCGTCTGCAAAGATTACAACATCTCCACCGCGCCCACCACTTGGAAGAATCAGCGACCCATCAAAATCCCTTTTATACGAGCTCTTTCTCTTTGTCTTCTCGTTGGCATTTTTAACATGTGACTTACTCGATTGTTGGTTAGGCAAACTGAGAATTGCCCCATGGCCTCCATCTCCTGACCGAACTGTGATTATTGCCTGATCAAAAAACTTGTGAGGTTCCTTTGTAAATGTAGCAGCCTTTGAAGGAGGCTCCTTGAGCTTGGCAAGCCTACATTTGATTGCGTTAAAACTGTGGTATTCAGAGAACCTTCGGATACGATAAATGCTATGAATAGGAAAGTCGCTGCAAAAGAAAGGAAGAAAATTAGCAGGTACAGAACGTCAGAAAAAAAATCCCTGAACCCACAGAAATGAAAATCAAATTTGACATCCAACAATTCATAATGAAATCAGAAACAGCAAACTGTTAGCTGATTAGGCTGCTGAGACTAAACCGCAAGCGCACAAAAATGGTGAAAAACGGAACGAACAATGATTTTGACTGCCCCGAGACTCAAGCATCAACCAAGCTTTTCCTCAGTTGCGAACGATGAAACTAGAATCCTACAAGAAAGTTTATTGTGAATTAGGAAAAGCAAAAAATTACCTCCTCGTGTCTGCGGCGCTGAGAAATAACGAATAATTTAAACACCTTGGCGAACTTGAGCATGGAAGAGAAAGCAGAGGCACCATTATCCAGATTAAACAAGCGTCTGCGAGAGACTTCAAAAATGGGAGTGTCAGGGAAGAGAGAATCCATATCGATTCAACAATGGTTGGAGCCCAAGCCATTCCAGGCCCAAGCAGCTTCACCGCCTCTAACTCCATGATAAAATGACCTACTATTAGGAGTTTGTAAAACCGAACCCAACCGGAAGCTTAAGTTTTTGGTTCGGTTCTGATTGATTGTTAATTATGAAAATTCGATGGTCAGCCAGCTAACAATCTCATAGTTCAATGACTTTGTGTGTTTTAACCCAATGATTTATTCCAAATAAATTTGTATAAAATAATTTTTTTAATATTTCATAAGAAAGATTAGATCAATCATAAACCAAACTCGAATGTATGGTCCGACTTTGGTCTAGTTCTAGGCTTTCCGCAGTTATATTATAGTCTTTTGGGACAGACCATAATATAACTGTTGTTCAAATCTACCCACACCACAAAGGGCAATAGGTGTTAAAGAACATTGTGCTAAAATAAGAATAATATTGTAACATCCTGATCATTAATTAATTAATAATAAGTTTTTAATTACAGCATTGTAATAAATTTCATATTAAAATGTAAAAATAGATAATAAATAATTCATTCTCTCTAAATTTAAATACAAGTTTAATTTAAAAGGAAAAATATCTCGTTCCAATCTATACGATTGACCTCGGCCCTTAGTGTTTTGTACACATATCCATACGCTTCATATATAACTTATATGAATAAGATTATGTTGTCACTCTAATTACACGAACTAATCTTACATGCAACACGATATTTCCAAGTCAAATGCGAAACATAAGTTAAAATAAAGATATACAAATATAGTTGTTGAGATCCGAGACTATACCGTCTACATACTGGGATCGATTTAGTTTTTGTCTCTAAGCACGATTTTTGTTTGCACGCCTTATTAATTTTTGAGAAAATATGGCATTCCACTAAGCATCTACAAGGTCTTATATTATTCACGTTGCTTTTATTAAAAAAATATAAATAATGTTATATTTACTTTCTTATTATATAATTTTAACTTAATTCTTGATGTATCAAATTATAATTAAAGCAAAAAATATTACAAATAATAATTTTAATATATTAAAAAATATGTTTTAATTAGACTAATCAAAACGCAACATGTTAGAATGTAAGTTAAGAAAGTAATAAAAAAATAAACGTAACATTAGTTAATTTTGTTTTTTGTATTCAAGTTAATTTTGTTTGTTTTGGTCGAATTTTAGATTTTTTTTGGTTAGTTCGAAAAAATTGAACTCAAACCAATGTTAACATTAAATTAAAATATAAAGATAAGAAATCTAATTAAAAAGTTACTTTTTAATTTTTTTATTAAATATAATGAAAAAATCTAATTAAAAATAAGTATGTTATTTTTTTATAAATCTTATTTTTTTTCTATATAAAAAATTGTAGATGTTTTTAATTTTGTGGTAATATATTTTTTATTCAGTTTTATTGACACGTGTCATGTTTTTTTTTTCATTAAAGACATTTCTTTAGTTCAAACTTCATTTTGTCAATTATGTAACGATTAAAGTTTATACAAAAATAAATAATTATTCAAATCATGCAAATTATCTTTTGCTCATATAAAAGAACAGTTATTTGCAACACATTGCACTCCAATTTCTGCAATTCAATCAAATCCAATCCAAACTTTTCAACTCGACCAAGACACACCACATGCACTTCCCTTAATGGATCTCAATTGGATCACAAATCAGAGGCAGTAAAAACAAACAGTAACTGGATCTTTCATAGCTGACCCTGCCAATAAAAGGCACAAACCTCAGCATTTGAAGGGAGAACCCAGCAAGCCTTGTCGGCAACTTCTGAACCTGACCATATCTCGACCATTTTCCATACCATAACCATTGGTGGCAACAAGGGCATACAGCATGCGCCCCAATACAACCTTTCTTTGGGATATAAGCTCCAAACCTGGGTTGATTTAATTTTTGAGAAAGTTCTTTAAAGAAAATGGTGGAATTCCATCCTGAAACCAAGAAAATAAAAGTTTGCATTGTATGAAACCCCAGATAAATGATACCGGACTGTTTAAAGTACGATTTAGATAAGAATAAATAAATGATTCCATTCCAGGGTCATGGATCCTCAATATTCAACTCAATCACATTTTTTCCATTAAATGTACACTATTTCACATTAAATTCACACATTACACGACTGCATTGGTTCATAGAATATTTATAATAAATAATAAATACTTAAACTGATAGCCCACTTGCTGAACTTATATGCTCAAGTCATAGTGTGATATTAGAGTGTAAAGTTATATGCAATTATCCTGTTTTAGAAAAATAATATTCAATGGAGAAAGCAACTCATGGAACACTATCAATTACCTTGATGCTTTCTTGACTCAAGCACTGTCTAACAACTGTTGCCTGTTTCATTAGCCTTTCCATTGCTGTATAGGCAGGTAAGTTTGAATGTGCTGAATCAATCATAAGCCAAGGAAACTGTTATTAAGGATCGCATTGGAGATTGATTTCAAAATCAAATCAGATAACATAACGAGAGAGAAACATATCTCTTATAGCATCCTGAGAACAGACATTTACAAAGTAGCAAGAAAGGTCTACGTAGAACAAACCAAGAATTGCTTGATTTAAACTATCTGCAACATTCTGCCGGTACTCAGTACTAAGCAGATGAAACATAGGGGATTTTTCTGGGTCTTCATAAGCAAGCAAAGCCATGAAGTCCTGCAAGGATGAGACCTGAATTATCAGACCTATCATTGTTTCTTTTTCTGTGAAACAAAATGTGTACTTATAGAGCAGACATATATAACAAAGTTTCAATCCTCGAGCCAAATGAAAATGATTAAAGGTAGAGATTTCTCTATGTTTTTTATATTAGAACCAAAATATAAACATAAAAAACATACACAAAACAGAATACTAAAAATTTAGGAATCGTTATGATTTTCCCAATCAAAAACATAAACATACTTCAAGCTTTTCCATGTATTTTTGAACCTTGCCAAATGTGGTCAACTCTGTCTGAGCAAATTCCAATGCTTCTGTGCTGCCGGAAAAAAATATACAATTACAAAAAAAAAACACATAGTCTTTAGTGTGCCAGTTTCATTTTCCTCACCATTTCTTAGAGGACACAAGTTCAACAAAATGGAGGCTCAAAAGATCGAAGAGCAAATCCTCATTTTTTTCAAAAAAATCATGTGTCATTTGTTTTATAAGCTGAATCGCCAGTAGTGCATTTCCCTCTATTATTAGCTGAAGAATTCCTGCCTCAGAAAGAAATTTTTACCATCAACAATGTCATATATCGAAAAAGAGTTGCAAAGGATGTACATTAATTTAAAAAAAGGTTTTTTTTTATTTTAAATCTCATCTTATGGTAATATGGTTGGGATTGGGAATCATCATTTCTATTGGGGATCACTGAAAGCTGCGAATAGCAGACAAACTCGGCCAAGGGAAATAAAAAGTACTGACTTTTCCGTTTTTCCATGTCCTCAAGATAATCGTTGGGGTGCTTCATGCCAGAAGAAGCAGTGAATGACTGCATAGTCTCCTTATAGCAGTTATGGACAAGGTATGATAAAACAATATTATTGATGTCATCATCTTTGATAGCCTGTCAATATAGCCCAAAGATGAAATTTTTAGGACAACTACAGCAACAAAAGAGCTTTTTTGTTTAAAATACATATTGTTGATCTACATCTTGACTAAATCATCCCTTAAATTACATTTACCAAGATAATAATAAAAAAACTAGAAAATCATTTTTCTTGCACAATAAATCTCCTAAAAAGCTTCCCTTCCTGCATTCTTTTTTAACTATAGCAATAAGCGTGGCTCATAGAACTTTTAATCTCTGACCAGGTCAAATCATGACATTATTTTTTACATTCTATCCTGTTTATAATCCGATACCAAGGAAAGCAATTTTCCTAACTGAGGAATATAGCATTTTTTTTTTCTGACAGAGGAAAATCCTAAAAGCTTCCATTGCACCATCATTAATCTTCACACCAGCTGTTTTACATAGAGAAATCAAAGAAGCGTCTTCTACGACGTAATTGTTTTTTTTATAGATAACACCGGGTTCAATGGAATAACATTTGGAGTAGGGATGGATCACCAAACTGAAATGTGCAAATATAAAAAATAAAAAAAGGGAAACACGAATTTCCCAACAGGAGAGACCAGCTTAGCCAAAAGTCAAAACAAAACAGAAAGTTAGGGCTATGCGATGGCTTACAGCAGAAAACAAAAACGAATATAATGAAAGATGGTCCGAAAATAAAAACATACAATGTGATCATAGTGACGAGGATCGACGTCCATCATTGACCGGCCAAGACAACCAGGAAACCGAATAAAAGTGATATGAACTGAGATGCAGAAAACAAAGCGAAATCCCTGCTCTGAACGCGGGGCTCTGAATCAAATACACTACTGCCTCTCGCAGACTCTCTCCAAACGGAGGATTATTTCTCTGTATCTTCTACCCCGAAAACCTAGCTCTCTCGCTCTATATTTTGGAATCCCTGATCCTCCCCTAAGAGATTATCTAATTTGCCAAACGCTTCAATCTTTCTTCGGTACATAAAAAAAATTATCTTCCTATTATAATTATAGTTTAATTATAAATAATATTTATTTATAGTTTAATATATTAATTGTTATTAGACTATCAAATTCATCACGTATATGTATAGTAAGAATATACAATAAGAAAAGATAAGTATAATATTATCCTAAATCAAACAAGTCTAAATACATATGTGGCTTGGCCTCAGCCCAAAAAACAGAAACTAGGCTATCTTCGATCTTCACTATCACTTAAGCATACATACATATATATGAGTCTTGGATGTTACTTTTAAATTTTGAATCAAATAACTATATATATATAACAATTTTAGTGTCTTAATTTTAAATTTTCAAGCATATACATATGTACATACATGTATAAAAATTTTAGAATATTAATTTAAATTCAAAGCATAAAGCATTTAAGATAAAATACCAGAGTGATTTCTTAAGCAATCTCAAGCGCAAAATTGAAATTTCTCAAGAGTATCAATTGAAAATACATTAATATTTTATGTCGCTAATAAATAAAATTAGAAATTAAATGTATCATTTAAAAAATACTCATAATTTAAAATATCAATTGGTGTTAATTGAAAAATACTTCTAACTTCAAGGTGTTCATTGATAATTATCTTATACAATAATAATCATTGTTAGCGGACATTTGCTTATACGTGTATTTATTTTATTATTTACTCTAGGTTAAATTCTCAACGTAGTATATATATGAATGTATAAAATAATGTGAAGAAAAAAATCCGAAGACGCGCAGAAAAAAAAGAAGAACTAGACCGAAATCAAATAAATCACAAAATTCAAAAAATTGAAAGAGATTCGCAGAGGTGGCGCTTCAAAAGAGAATGCATCGGCGATGATGCGTAGGGAGAGAATGTAACAAGATGATTGAACATGGAGAATATAAGATCGAAAGAGAAAATGTCATCGCGATGCGATCTTCAGAGTGAGAAAGAGAGAGCATATGCCCAAATATATAGTTCGTTCTTGCCGATGGTGCCATGTGTCCAATATATAGTCAATTCTATTTTGAAATAATCGGGTTAGATCGGCTCGTGCTCACCCCTATTCAAATGTATCATATTTTTTGACATCGAATCAAATGCCAGCTGCGTTACGTGACATTACAATATTTCGTTAAAAAAATGTAAATTAGTTTCAATATTTTAAATTTAAAACTTCTATAAACAATAATTGTAGTAATTTTAAAATAATAATTGTAGAAATATTTTTATTGTTATAAAAAATTACGTAATTGAAAAAACTATCTGATAAGATGATTAATATACATAAATATAATTCATTACATATTTTAAACTTGCATTACTATATCTTAGAGACGTCTTAACTAAGTTACACCCTTGCATCATTTGGAAAATGCTTAAAAAATCTACAAGTCAAAGAAACAAATAGAAAATTACAATTTCAAAGTTAGATAACCATATATTCTTTGACGTTCAAAATTTGAATTCTTCCAATATGTCATTCGCTCGTTACTCTCTCTACTTAATCATTCATGCAAATAAGTGCATTTAGAGGTGTTGATAGATCAAATGTTATTTACAAATAATAGTGAAATAAATAGAATTTTCTCTCCACCGAGCCATAATATCTGCCTCGAATTCATCGATGAGTGTGAAAATAAGTATCAAGTTTATTTTTATTTTTTAAATATAAGAATGTTTCATCCAATATGTCATTCATGTAATCTTGTTGAACCGACCCACTACTCAGACTAGCTTAAATATAGGAAGAACAAATCAAATGGGTAATGAATATTCAAATTATAGGAAGAATATAAAGTATCCATTTGATTTCTTAGAAATAACTTTATCAACCCTTTCGAGACGCTCATTTTAATATTCAAATTAGAATGGAATATACATGTAAAGCAAAACAAAATATTTTTAAATTTTGTTTCCACTTATCGAGTATATCATAATACTCATTTATTTGTCTGAGTTTAAATTGAAAAAACAAAATGAATAATAGAATAATAAATTCCTAAAAAAATCATTCTAGTTGAATTCCACGTTGTATGCAAATATTGTCATTTTCTTAGTTTAAATTGAGCGACTTAACAAAATAAAGACACCATCATTCATACGACAGAATAAAGCAGAGAAAGCAACATGAGTCTCGGGTTTACAGATTCAAATATATACACAGAGTCATGAACTACAGATAGGTCGCGGGATTGGATGATCCTAAGCAGTCTTCGATCGTGATCAATGTTTATATACAGCTTTTAACTACTCCTGAAGCAAGCATGCCAACCAAAACGAAATTCACCAAAACAGCATTTCAAGTAATCCCCAAGAAGCAAACATATTTCATACCTTGTCACGTTTTGTTCTTCCGAGATCGTAATTGACCCAGTTCATCCCTCCACTGAGCTGTTGGGGACATAGATTTAAGTAAGTTTTCCGGTCTTTTGCACAAAATACGAAGTTTTTTAGTTCTCCTCTATGAACCACCTCTTAGGTGCTCACCATCAAACATTATAGGACTACAAATAACATCTCTAGAAACCACAGTGATTTTCTTTTCGTTGATAAATACATACCAGCATCCTCGTATCTCTCCTCATTAGCAGCTTTCTGCATGTTGCACACAAGGTTAAACTCCTCCGTTTCATTGCAAGGCTGGCTACTGGGGCTGAAACCATTGGAAGAAAATCAATGAGTCTAATTTAAAAAAATCAATATTTTCTTCTTGAGTAGTGGTGCTAGCCCTTCGATCATGAAAACACAGAAATTAGATGTCTCCACTAGTTCATCAGCAGCAGATTTTGTATAGGCATAACCTTATACCAAATCCAGGCATAATGAATCATTGGAACGAAGAAATGAAAGAAGTTTTTGTCCTATTGAATAACTGTTGTTAACTCTTTACCAAAACTACTTCGAATAAGTAGAAATAAATTAATACGAGTACTCAGGACGTACAAATCCAACTCTGTGAACAACGATCCATCAGTTGCCGGAGTCCGTGGGTAATTCTTCGCAGATTCGACAACTCTCATCCCATCACTATGTGCTAAGGCTTTATTCACTTGTATGGGGACCTGATAAAAAAATGCAAAATCCGATGCTTCAGTAAAAAATAAAGTTTGCAGAACCAATACAAATAAATCAACACAGTAATACATTAGTTTATTTTGAGCACTCCAGTTGATAAAAGTCTAAGATGACTGCATACAATCAGCTTTCCGCTGCAAAGAAATGAACCTACTAGCAGGTTCTACTAGAATCACTTAATGCATAACATCATCCGAAATCCAGCAACAGATGAAAAAATCAAATGTCAGAGAAAAAAACAACTATCCCAAATGAAACACAATCATTCTATTTGAGTGAAAAGAATTTAGTGTTTGCATCAACGAAACAATATATTTTTTATGGTTATCCGCCGCACTTTACTTGGTGACATTTGACTCGACCTTTTTTCCGGTCAAAACCTTACATCAGTTACAGCTTTCAACTGGAAAGTCAAAACCTGTTGCGTCCCACACACCCAACAACAAAGCTTAATCTCAATTACTTGTTTAAATGATTTCTCCTCACAAAAGAGAGATGATAAGTTCAAATCCTCCTATAATGAAATTATTGGGGATCAAACATCTTCTTAGAGTATGTAAACCACCATGTTATGGCTGCTCGATCGAGAATTCTGATCCATGGAAAGTTCTAATAGGAAAAAAGAGAGCATGGGGTGAAGTGCGAGGGAAAAACATAACACCATCATGACATAGTCAACTAATAAAGGGGTGGGAAAAAATAGGATCTTTGAAAGAAAATATTACTATCGTCACCTTGCATCTAACAGCAATATTTATGGCATCTGAAGGTCGGAGGTCAAAGCTCACATTCTCAGCATCACTGCCTATCTGGATTGTATAAAAAATGCGATTGAATGAGTTGCTGACATGAATCAAAGAGAGAAATTATTTAGGTACGAAAAGGCTGGAACATGCCTTTGTCAGGTATACTCGAGCAAAGTAAGCTTCATCCACTCTCTTAGTAACTCTAACTAGTTTGACCTATAATCAGGCAGATTAAACTAGCAAATTTAAAGGTGAACCTTTTCCCAAATTACAAGAGAACTCATGTGAAGCACAACACATAAACGTACTTCATAACCCATCTTTTCGATCATATCCTTCATAACTTGATAAAGAGTAGGTCTAGCCTGAAAATAAAAACATAATTTTCGTAATGTCAACGAGGCAAGCAACATATGAGTTGGATAAAGCTCAAAAACATAAAATTAATAAGTAAAAAAAATACCATTTGAACATTGCCCATTGCAGCCAGGAGCAACATACTTGGCATTTCCACTACAATAGAATAGCAGAACTTAACTACTATATAAAATTTTAAAATAATTCAAGTTATGGAATTGCTCTCATAATGGTGAGGGTTCACATACACACAATTATAGGGAGAAGAAGACCAGTTCCATCTTCCATCTTCAATACCATTGCAGGATGTGGAGCATAATCTGGCCGAGTTCCCCCTTGAGGGTTATTGTGAACACATGTGAGGAGCTGTCCATCCCTCATTTTGATCATGAAACCATCTGCCCCACTTTTCACCTCAACTGCATGGCACATCAATCGAGTATGTATAATTGATAGAGCTTAAATGATTAAGGATTACCACATCCTTATACAAAAATTAATTTGGATAACCAATCAGCTATTTCAATCCAAAAATCGACTACATGTATGAGCCATTCACCCACCAGCTTCAATTACACTAGAATTGATATAATCTTGGTCATTTGGATTGAAGTTCTCAGCTGTACTCCCATTTCCATCAGAAGATGAACGGAAACTGCAGTGAACAAATTGGCCTTTCCGGATTTGATGAGAATGAAATTCCACTTTGGTCTTGCTACAATCAATCTTCTTGGACCCCCAGAATTCACTTCTATGAAGTCTAATAAACCTTGGAAATATATTAATTGGCCTAGCTGGAAACCCTTCTTGTTTCGCACGAACACTGGGACAAACAACTGGCCCTTGCAAAGACACCATTTTCAATTTCTGCATCACAACCATCAAAACGATCAAAATCAACCGAGAAAGAGATTGAGCAGTGTTCTATTAGGGCTATAAGATAGAAAGTTCCTTTTAACGGGTGAAAACGACAACTATAGTCAAAAGTAAAATATCAAACGCCTATTTCGTATCTTCATATTCCAAAATATGTTCACTTGATGGATGACACGTAAAAGATAATTTTCAGTTTCCAATTTACATCATCCGGTGAAGAAGAATTTTTTTAAAAGCAATGAATTTTCCAGTCATTACTAGCTAATGTTAGCAGAAATCAAGGGACTAACAGAGTGTATGGTTTCATAAGTCTACTTCTTCGACTTTAACTCCCAAATTCTCAGCAAAAACACAATCATTTGAGTAAACTTCAGTTTCTAAGCCTTCATCAGATGCGGTCTAAATTGAAAAAAGACCCCGTCGAATCTTAGCAGGAATCCAAAACAAACCTTCCGTTTGACCCGAGATTTTCAAATTTCAGACTCCAGTCAAAAAAAATGGAGAAAAACAGGGACGAGAACACAAATTCTTGAGAGCTTTGTGAAGAGCGAAGACGAACAAACTGGGGAGGAGAACGGAGGAAGATACCGGAAGAACTTTGAAGGGAGAAAGCTACGGCCAAATATCAAAAGATAGCTTCTCACCGCAGCAAGACTCGCGTAAATTACCAAAATACACGTCAGGTTACTTGTATCTCGCTCTTTTCGTAGCTTTTGCAGAGGGCTATTTATGATATTAAACACAGGCCATCAATATGAAATGACAATATTACCCAACATTTGCCGGCGGCTGATATTTCAGTTGTGCCACGTGTAGGATGACCGTTCTTGAGGATATGTATTATCTTGGATAAGCTCACCTCTCAAATATTTTTTTTATTGAGTTAAAAAATAATACCTTGATTTTTTCAGAAAAATAAAAGATCAAACCCTAAAATAACTATACTCTTTTTAGAGGCTGAAATAAGTTCAAGTAAATTATGATTTTGACCCTCTAATTTACCCAATTGTATCATTGTTCACTTAAAGCTTTCGTCATATTTATTGTTAAGTTTGGACCATTTCATGAAAATTCAATTTCAATTGTCGCGGAACAAAATCAAACTGTCAAAAGTACAAATCGAACCATAATTGGACCATGTATTTAGTTTCAGTTCTTATCTAATTTTTTCTTTCTAATTAAATATTTATTCTGAAAAAAATATAATACGAACAAATTAAATGTGAATTTTTTTTATAAAATTTGCAAATAAAATAATATCATCCAAGTATGTCTAATAGCTTAATAGATTATGTAAGTCTATCAAACTTTCATAGAAGCTCAATTGAAATTAGAAATAACCCAAAAATTATGGTTTTTTTATGGTTCAGTCTTGGTTTTATGGTACAACATAAACTTTGAATCAGATCAGGTTAAATCGGTTCTACATATTGCAGGATAATTAACAAAACGATCAAAGACTTGGTTTGGTCAAATCTATGGTCTCGATTACTTCTAAACATCCATCTTCAATAATCTTTTGTGTTATCAGTTTCTTACATTGGTATAGAACGATCTAAAAGTATTCGGGAATGACGTCCGAATACAAACTTTACAAAAAATGCTATCGTAAACCACTTATTTCTCAAGAGATTGCTTAAATTTTGATCTCTATGAGGTCGATTTCTTCTTCTAACATTCACACGTTTCCTGCAACTTCACTAGTTCCGGCTAACTAGTGATCTTGCACATACTCATACCCACAATTTTGGAAATTATTTTTAATTTTCATGAAAAAGTCTCCCCTAATAGAAATATTATATCACGTTNAAATTCATATTAATCTTAACTTCAATGAAAGAAACTAACATAAAAATATGACACGTAAAATTCAAGTAGTTACATTATTGTCCATATTTAGCATGATTATTACTAAACAAAATATCATTCAAATGTTACCTTGAAGATTCTTCCCTAACTTTGATTGGGGTTGCATCTACGTTTCAAATGATTATTACTAAAAATATTTTGTTCTTTTAATAATAAATGTATTTGAAAGATAGAATTGTTTTAGTGAAGAAAAATATGTTTAAAGATCAAAACATCTTGTACACCCGTGTTATGTCTAGACAAGGATAAAAATTGAACGTGGTAATACTATGATTTAGCGTATGATACATAAATGTTTGTTTAATTTGGTGAGAATTCGAACTCCGATTATGATAGTATCTTTTTGGGCGGTGAGAGCATGAGAGGTGCTCATCAGTTTCAAGAATAATCTTTAGCATTTTCGTAGTCTAAGAAATTATTTTTTGTGGTTTTCTCAATTGTTAAGATTGAATGTGTAATAACTTCAAATGGTTGTGTCCAAATGCTGTGGAAGAAGTCAAAACTGATATTACTAATTTTGTTAATGATTTTACAATATAATTATCAATGAATACTATATAATTATGGATGTTTTTTTTTCAGTATCCTACTATTTTAATTGTATTAAGTCACACCTTAAAGTATGAGTTTTTTTTCAAGTAATATCTTAAACTTTTAATTCTATCAACTGATAACATTTTAATTATTAATATATTTTCAGTTGATATTACAAATATAGGATGTCAACTGAACAACACTCATACTAGATTAGAAATGTCCCCCTACACCTTTGAGTGAGCATAATTATATGAATAATGATTGACAGTTTGTGGTGTGCCTTTCCTTTTTATGGTGTTCCACGCTATTCGATGAAAGTAGATGAACGAGTCAAACTCACTTTGACAACGATGAGGGATCATCGGAAAGTGGCGCAGTCGAAGTTGGATGCCAAACAAGTGAGACATCAAATTCATATTAATCTTAACTTCAATGAAAGAAACTAACATAAAAATATGACACGTAAAATTCAAGTAGTTACATTATTGTCCATGTTTAGCATGATTATTACTAAACAAAATATCATTCAAATGTTATCTTGAAGATTCTTCCCTAACTTCGATTGGGGTTGCATCTACGTTTCACCGAGACAACGTTCATCAAGTTTTTTTTCACATGATTTCATGTCTTCAAAAGCTGATTCTTCCTTTAAACAGCCATGAATGCATTGCTTACAAAATGAATAAATTCATTAAATAAATAGTTGGTTGAAGTGGAGTATGCATCCCATGACACATCGGGTACCCCTTCGGAACATCCTCAAAGTTCTCTATAAATGTTTTTTTTTTAAATGTCGATGATGATCTTCCTAAAGATGAAACCTACAAAGTTTGATGAGACTATAATTAATGGAAATTAGATTATGATAAAAGAATCAATTTAAGAGAAATGGTGTTTGAAAACTAGTCCTACAAGATAACTTAAGCATAGTAACTAAATTGGTAGTTCTTAGGGCGTCAAAAACAATCACTTAATGAGATTTTTATGAGTCAAGAGAAATACACTAAGGAGCTTCTTAAGAAATTAAGAATGGACACATCTAAAGCTTTCAGCGTTCTCATGAGATATGTCTTGAAAAAAACCTAATAATACCTACCGATTTTTACGTATAATAATTGCTCAAAATATGAGTAGAAGTTTTATTTATGCACGTTTTATTATGAATGCTACAACATTAATCGAAGCAACGACATTATTATATTTCCAAAATGATTATGAGAATTCGAATATTGCCAATGAAACTCTATAGCGGCCTATAAAAAAGAAGAAAAGTTCATCTCACAATTCATTTAGCGATCAAGGGAAGAAAGATCACCCACAATGACATTCGAGAGGCCACGACACAAATCGAAGAACAGAGAAGATCTAACATGAGAAACTCGAGCATAGAGAATTTTAATAAAATTTGATCTCTCTTAATAGGACTTACAAGATATCTCTTAAAGTATTGAGAATTTTATTTTCAATCATGAACTATTTATTGGCTTAGATTATTAAGTAGCGAACCGATTAAATTCTTAAAGTTGTTACTGTATTGCATTGAATAATTTGATATGTTTTTATTGATTAATCTGTCGCATGAAATACAATGTGCGATATGTAGCAAACAATTTAAAAGGTGGGGGAAACAAAACATGAGCCATGCTTTATCATTGTGAAATCAATATTTTATACATTACGACATGCGCACTTGCATAATTGTGAGTTATATTTTTTGCAGAACACCACTACGAAATTGAATAAGGATGAAAATGAAAAAATTGTAAATATTAAAAAATATCGTGGTATAATTGGTTTCATTTTTTATTAGCCAATGGCAGATTCAATATTTTCTTTTACGTTTACGTGCTAGATTTCAAGTTTCACTCAAAGAGTCTCACTTAAATGAGATACAAAAAATTCAAATATCTAAGTGAGACAATTGATTAACGGCTTTGGTATCACAAAAGAGTTTCTATTAATTTGACTAGATATTTCATTGAAAATATGCAAGGAGCCTTGTCAAATGTCAATTGGACTAGTGGAATCTACCAATTTCTAGGGGAATCTTTAGTGTCTACCTTGGACGATTGAAAGCGAATGTATCGACACATGTAGTTTTTGTTCTCAAATTTTATGGATGAATCAAACATTAGAAGATTACAAAGTTTCTTTGATAAGATTCCAACACAAATACTATCAATACCCCTAAGAATTCTATCTAACAATACGATGATAAATAAAATTAAAGTTCAACATAACTTGATAGAGTTCACGTTCAAAGATAGAGATATTGTGCTTGAATTTGGAAATTTCATGGTTTAATCAATGGATATTTTAACTAATCTTTGGACAAAAAGATCATCGAGTAATATTAGCATTTAGTTAGGACTTAGTAGAATCGATCAAGGTTTAAAAATTCATGTTTGTCGTGGTAGAGGTCGACCTATAGGTGTCACCCTTGACTCCCATTTTGGATTACAAGCCATTTCAGCTGACCCTTGCAAAATAATGGATAATTGTTTTTCTATCGTTTTAGTGACTATATATACATGAGCGGTCTATGCCAATAAATCTTGATTTTTTTTCCTCCTCAGACGAATTGATCTATGGATTTGTGTAAAGAGTCTATCAAAACATAGATTGGTCGACTCCTTTAGAATTTTAATGTTCCCAAAAGACATGGATCGGTAAACCATTTCTACAAAGTGTCGACTGACACCATAGTGCTTTAAATGCTTGTACTTTTCATTTGTTCTTTCTCTTTTAGACCGAAAGTTTCAATGGCTAAAAAATTTCTCCCAACAATTATATAAGGTAGAAACTTGGTATTAACGTTTTTGCAAGTGTGTGAGAATTACTCGTAAACCTAGAGCGAAACGTGTAATTTTGACACACACAAGTCAACTAAAGGTTACTTGAGAGCTGTTAATTGTAAACTCTTTGAAGAAAGCCTTGAAATGTGGACATGTACTAAGTAATTTCGTGTTAACAATCCTCTGTGTCACGATCTTTCTCTAATTACATTTGATTTTATCTTTTAATTCCATAATATTACATTAGCGATAAAGTTAATGATCCTTTCGTAGTTAAGTTAGCTAATATTTAATGAGATAATTGATATTTATTCAATAATTCTCTCAAATGACACGCTTGTTGACCGAACAAACATTTTGTTTAAATTTAGGAAAAAATTGATAAAAAATTGAATTAAATCCCATTTACCAAAAGGATGAACTACATCGTCTCTACTATACCTACAAAACCGACTACAGATTATGTAATCACGAAAAAACTTTGATTTCAATTCACTTTGTAACTGAAGATGGATCGAGGCTCTGGATTTAAGTAACCAAATCAATAGTTTAATACCTAAGAAAATGAACGACTTAACACATTGATAGTCATATTTTTGCAGTAACGCAAGTATCTGTATCACATGGAAGTAATATCAAGAAAATATGATGTCAAACATAAGACAATATATACCAAATTAAATCAAATATAAAAAGTAAGTTTATAGTCAATTATAGTCTTATTTTTAGAATATGTATTAAAAATTAGTTAAAAATAATTTGTATAACGTAGGTTAAAAGTTGACTTCCTTGCTCTACGTTGCTACACCATTCTCGTTGATTCACAACTTTTTGTTTAACCTGAGTTTTGATCGAATTCCTCAACGATTTGATTAATCCGGTTTGATAATAAATTTAAGACGTTATAACATGATTTATGGCTAAGCAACAAGCATGCATGCATGTTCGCTAATATAATTCAAACATGGAAATTATTATTCTTAGAGCTAAAGCCAAGCGAGTGGATAGCAAAAGTCAAATCTTGATTATCTTTTTCCTTTTCGGATAGAACATAATTATTGATGGTTTGATGTATTTTTGCTTCCAATTGCCTTTCCTCAAATCACCAATTATCCTAAAAGCTAAAGTTTGGGGATTAAAGATAATTTAATAATATGTATATTATCTTAACATTTATCTCATGTGTAGATCAATTTCTTTTTTTGGTCATTAAATGTGGGTTTTTTAATGGAACTTTTTGATATTGCTGATGATCGAATTTGAGGCATGTAATTTTGATATCAAAACAAGTTATCAATTATCTTAAAACCTCGAGCTCGTGGGAGGAGATAGTTTAGCTATTTATCTTATAAGCTTTTGATGATTTTAGGTGTTGCTAGACAAAGATCGACATCAATGATCATAAATTAACAACATATAGAACAATAACTCAACAAAATCATAGATTTGAAAACAAGTTTAATTAATCTTATATCAATATTACTAATTATAGAACTTTTCATTTAGTTATTCAACTTTCTCGCAGAATAATAGATAAAGAAAAATGAATTAGTTGTTAAGATCTCGAATACCGACAACGATCAAGAAGACGAAATAAGAGAGAGAGAAACGATGAAGATTTTCGTGGTAACACCAATCAATACACCTCTACGACGGTATCATCATCATATATACTAGAGTTTTTAGAATTAGGGTTACAAACATGAACTTAAAATAGAGAAACTGTTACCAGGGCTGCGCCCCCGGACACTGTGGGGGGCGGAGGCAACCTCACCGTGGAAGTTGAACCGCAAAAAAGAACTTGGAGTTCAGTTTCTTACATTAGACTCTACAAAACCCAACATTAGTTCCATTCAAAATTATGTTAAAAAAAAACTAGATATTCTAAATTCAAGTTTTCAACATTTTAACATAAATAACTAAAGCACAACTTCACTTTATTGAAAAAATAATTCCAAATGGAAATGATATGTCACTATGCATTAATTTGAAGGGTTACCACACCTTCAATCTTTCTCTTTGTCTCTTCATCTCTTCATCTCTTCATCTCTTCATCTCTTCATCTCTTCATCTCTTCATC
>QAOC01049095.1:5077-40580 GCA_003255005.1 Begonia fuchsioides | reverse complement strand
AGGCGTATCTTTTGAAACCAGAATTGCTAAAATCTATCCACATTAGTGAACCTAGATGCATAAGGGAAGGCAACCTACGAGTATAATTGTCAAATGCTTTATGTCCTCGTTGGATGCACATAAAACATTTGGATGACTTTTTCCCCACATATTTTTTCTTTTTCTAGAATTTATTCCATGCCCTCTTTTTTCAAGTACGCCGTTGTGGCTTCTCAGAGAAATTCTTCTCCTTGAACTTAATTTTTCTAAAGAGATTCTTTTTCTTGGAATAAGTGCAGTTGCATGAGTCCGAGGATTTACATTTGATTTATAATCGTCTTGCGAGCAAGTTCTAGATGCTTATCTCTGGAGAAAAACTCTTCCATGGGTTATTTTCTCTTACAAAGGTCTTAAATTGCCAGATGAATCTCTTGCTAGATTTGTCTACTCATAAGGTCAATAAGNATTAGAGATATAATTCGAAATTGAATATATTCCACGAATTGAGTTAAACATCGAAAAATTTGGATTAACCTAATTCACCCCCCACTTAGGTTAATCTCGATCCAACATGTTCAACTGTTGAAGATATAGAGGTGGGAATTGATGATAAGAACAAAGGCTTCAATGTATTGTCTCTGCCTAAAACATAACATGGTTAAATATTAGAAATGTGTATCTAGATCTTTAAGATTATAAGAGCAACACCTGCATTTGAAGAATTCAGATCTTTTTGTTTCCACTACGTGATCCATATTATCAACAGGATATGCATTCCTTGAAAGAATTCTACAATGGGAAGTTCCATAAATGGAATTTGACTAGCCTCAGGAAGTAGATTCCACAAAGTGTATAAAGATCTTGTGAATCTCGAAGTTAAATACGGTAGGATAGCAAGATCATAAGAAACACTTAGTTTTCTATGTAAGCACCAGGGATGAAATCATGTAGACACTTAGAATAAGGTATATCATCAAGAGTAAACTTGATATTGCTGGCACCACTATTTTTCATTTTTTGGTGTACTTGAACCTCAGAGGTGGAGGCCATATCTTCATCAGAGGACTCATTCTGTTCTTTAGCAACCTTTTGACTATCAGCCATAAATATAAGAGCTAGTATAGTCCTAAATTTTTCTGTAGTAGTGTCCGTATTAGAAACAAATCTTTTTGATTCAATGTCTGCAGTGACAAACATTTCTAATATCTGGTTTTCGTTTGGGAAGGAGAAAGTTTCATCTTCTAAAGTTTCATAAACTTCTCTGTTAGATCTTTCGCCCTAGTGATATGCCTGGAAAAGAGTTTCACTCCCTTGAGACCAAAGTTGCTATGTGATTGCGAACATCATCTTTTTACAAGATGAAGCAGTCTTTTTCCCTTTTTGTTTTAGTCTTTGTTGTTTTTCTTCATCTCTTCGTTTTTGACGAAGTAAATCTCCATAATATTCATTTTCTTCTTTCTTTTCTTCAGAGTAGATTGTATGGTTGGAAACATTTCTGGCACCTTTGATATATTTTGGAAGGATGGTCGAGATTCGAAATCAGCAAATAATTCTGGTTGACTCACTTGTGGGAATCCATGTTGTAGCAGTTCTATCTGGCCCTTTAACCTGACATTTTCTACGTAAGTATCATGACCATAGGGAACTGTTTGTTATTTTACCTCTCTCTAATTTGCTTAATTTCTTTGTTAGTGCTTTTAGCATTTCTTGTGTTTGTCGCGCCGTGAGATCAAGCTTCACTCCTAAATCACTCATCTTATGAGATATCGTTTGTAATAGCTTCAACTATGATATTTTGAGATTGCCAATTAAGAACTAATTCAGCAAGACTATTTTGGTCTGCATTTCCTCTGGCATCGATAGAGGTAGACACTGGTATTTTAACAATATGTTTAAAATTATCTTTTTAATAAGTCTCCAAAGGGGAAAAGTCAACATGTTTAATCATGAAGTTGTAGGTTTTTACTAACCCCATCTTCTTCAATTTTTTATGTAGAGACAACAATATTAGAGAGCAGAATTATCTTTTCCTTTCATAAATCTTGGTTCGAACTGGTTTGGCATGTTGGTATTGTACTTTATAGTTAATTACCAATTTTTCTAGGAGTACCTTTACTAGTTCTGTTTTGGTATTTTCTCTCAGCACATGCATACATGTAGACGTTGAAGAATGATGATAGTCAGATGTAACAAAAAGAGCATAATTATCGTTTGTTGTTCATGGAACTAACAAGTGTAGGACATGGTTTTATATCTTATAGGCCATCCGGTAGAACAATGTGCTTTCAATAACATTGCTAGATTGTTGAGGTCAATTTAATTGCAATTGAACTGGTAACGTCGTTAGTAACTAGAGATTTTTGAGTGACATGTATAAATTCAGATATAGCGTCATGAACACTTTCTCCCTCGAGAGAGAGGATTTGATGAAGAATTGAGAAAAAATGGAACCTTATAAAAAACACAATTCTTACGTTTAACTTTTTATTACTACTTAAAATACATGTCAAACAGTATTAATATAATAAAAATTATTGAAGATTCACTGAATCATTTGTTCTTTAATCGCACAAACGATTACTTATGAAGACATAAGACTACATGTATTTTAAGAAAAATGACAAAAAGTTGAAATTATTGATGGCACTATCTAGAAACATATGCAAGGTTTTATCTTCGAGTAAAGAGATTAAAAAGAAGCCTTTATTTGTTGATTTAGCTCGGCTCAACAGCTGGAAATGGCGGGAGTTGGAAATTACGTCTTCACCTCAGAATAACCAGTCAGGGCTTCCCTTCTGGACCAAACCAGGATCAATGGAGGACATTCCAACGCAGTTTATCCTCTTTTTGTTTATTTTTTATTTTTTTTATTTTCCACCATTTTCTTTTGCTTTCCCGGCCTACCCTTTTGTTCTATAAATTCCTCCTTCGCCCCATTTCTCGAATCTCCGCCCTCTTCTGTCCACTCTCTCGATTTAGATCTTGTTGTCTTTTTGAGATTTCTCTTCTTTCTGCGCCTCGGTTCTGTTGCTTTGGTTTCGGGAACTTCTGCCTGATTTTTCTCGAATTTTGGCGCGTTTCGTTGGTCGCAAAGCTCTGAAAACCTGGTTTATCTCAGCAATCGAGAGCCAGTAATCGTTTGTTTACCCGATCTGATCCTAATTTCTGCGCCACTGAAAGATTGTTGGGTTACCCTTTGTTTGGTCTCGAATCTCGAGCTGAGAACATCCTTCTCCATGCTTCAAATTCATGTCTCCTCTCCTCTGTGAAATCCTCCTTTCTGAGTTTATGCTCAGTTCCTCCTCGAGGCGCAGGGCCCATTTAGTTCAATCGTTCTCTGTCGTTTTCCTCTACTGGTTCTATGTTTTTTCATAAATCATCCTCCTCTGCTGCTCCTGCTTCTGTTTATTTAGCTATAATTATCTAGTAAAAATCATCTTAACAGAGCCAGAAATTTAGAGGATCTGGGTCCTGCGTCTGGTTCGTTTAAGCGTCCAAGCAATCTATCGATTCAGTGTAAAATGGCCTCCTCCAGCGGAAATTCGTCAGGTTCTTTGCAGCCTCTGAATTCTGGGTCCGATGAAGATATGCAGCAGCTGATGGATCAGAGGAAACGCAAGCGAATGCTGTCGAACAGGGAATCTGCGAGGAGATCGAGGATGAGAAAACAGCAGCATTTGGACGATCTGACGGCCCAGGTGTCTCATCTCGCAAAGGAAAACAATCAGATTCTCTCCGACGTTGATGGCACCACCCAACGATATCTTAATGTCGAGGCTGAAAACGCAGTGCTGAGGGCTCAAATGGCGGAGCTCTCCCAAAGATTACACTCTCTCGATGAGATCCTCAGCTATCTCAACGCCAACAATGGCGGATTCGAAGCCGAATCGTTTCAGATCAGTGCTGATAGCTTCATGAATCCCTTCCATTTCCTATGTTCTAACCAGCCAATTGTTGCTTCCGCAGATACCCTCCATCGTTGAGCTCGTTTTCTCTGATTTTAGGGTCGTTTGGAGAGGAATTGTCCCCCTGCTAGCAATAGAACTGTACTCTGATAATGGGTCTGTGAATTGAGGAGGTAGAATGGAAGTGAAACTAATGTAACTTCAATAATGGTGAAGCTGGTGCTCGCGAAAGGCATCGTTGTCGGTGGCTTTTGTGCTCTGTGGTGGCCATGATTGGTCTGAAGACCGCTGATTCTATGATGTCGTTTCTTCTCCCTTTCTCTGTCATCTTTTGATTGACATGATTGCAAGAGATTCCCATTTGCTTTTCTGTTGTCTTGGATGATTATTACACAAACTAACAAGTAAGATCACTGTTCACGTCCATTAATTCTATTTTTAAACAATAAGGTAAGATTTACCATTTTACCTATTATTTTAATTTTATTTTTGACGCATTAAGTTTTTAGTCTATTTAAAGTATCTTAATATATTATAAAATTAAAATAATTATTTAAAATATTTATTGCATGAATTAGCACTCAGTATGTAAGAAAATTAGTTGACAGAGTATACTGAGATGATAAATCTAGCATTATTTAAATTTAAAAAAGTTCGTTCATCTTGTATTTATAATGATTTTATTTTTTTCAAGACAATTTTCTTTATGAAAAAATGGAATAACCATGAAAAATATTCATTGCGATAACTCAATAAAGACTCTATTTGACCGTCGGCACAAGCATGTTCCGAGAAATTAATGGAGGTAGGCATGATGAAACCGACTCTCAGATCTCGATCCATTGGAACGTTTGGTTAAAAATCATTTCTTAGTATTTGGGAAAGTGTTGTTAATTAATTAACGAGTTTGATTAGTTTTCAGGTTTTTGCCTATCTCGAAAATAGAACCAAAGCCAATATTCAAAATTAAAAAATGAAAAAATTTATTAAAAATAAGTTTTTCATTTATCTTAAAAAAAATTCCACTAAAATAATAGAAAAATCAAATAAAAGAAATTTTTTATTATTTATTGTTTTACTTTTTTTTTAAAAGAAAAAATGCGAGGATAAGATTTTTTATAAAATTATACTGAATTTCAATATGCCTACCGATGATTTTAGAGCTCAAGGTATCTGCTACAACTATCTTTATAATTTGAGAAGTAAACTACCATTTATCTATACTAAACTAAAATTCGTTGCATCATTATATTGAGCTTCCACCAAGCTACTAAATGTAATTATATAAGTTACAATGAGACACAAAAGGAAGGAGAGATGTACTATGACCTAATTCTTATTCGAGTACAGCACTATGTTTTAAATTTTTTAAGGCTTGTTTTGAGCAAGACAATGACAAGTAGCAAATGACCAAATTAATATTAAATA
The DNA here is from genome assembly GCA_003255005.1 of Begonia fuchsioides. Classification (NCBI taxonomy): domain Eukaryota; kingdom Viridiplantae; phylum Streptophyta; class Magnoliopsida; order Cucurbitales; family Begoniaceae; genus Begonia; species Begonia fuchsioides. The sequence continues at coordinate 35,268 of QAOC01049095.1, read as the reverse complement.
ATTAGACTAAACACAAATGATTTATATTTTCAATTTTTATCTAAATTTAATTAAATCTTAGTATTCTACAATAAAGTTGTAACTGTCACAAGAAATAATAATATAAAATTCACATGAACCCATTAAATTGTACTTTGAAGTGTACATTTACGGCCATTTGGTCACGTAAAAATCTTTAAAACAAAAGGCTGACAAGATCTTCAATGAATTAAAATTAAAACACGTCTTTGAAAAAGGATGACTAATTCGATTTGTCATCTTTATATCGATAATAAGTTCATATATGTGAATTGGTTTAGCTGACGAATACACAAGTCTTAAAAAATCTAGAAAGGTTCTAAAAGATATTGAAGAGAACGACGTCATTTTCTTAACTCTATCTCTTGATGAACGTGGAGAGTCACTGAAGGAAGCTGATTTCATAAAAATGGCTTTTTCGAAAGATGAAAGGTCATTTTTTTCCAATTTCTTTATTTTATCACATTTGAAATTAAAGTGTAAATAATTGAACCAATGCCATCTGAATTTACCCATTGATACATTGCCTACGTACAAGGCTCTCTACTCGAATGGCGCAACTCATTATCGTATAAACATAGGTGAAAATAACGTATGGTTGAATGTTAAAACCGAAGTAAGTAGAAATATGAATTGAATGTCACATTTTGGACAATTTTATTTTGAGTTAGGCCTCAATGTCTTCGTAAGTCTTTCACTGTATGAAATTAAGAAATTAGATCGCGTCGTTCTCCGTTCTTCATTGTTCCATTCTGGGAAACAAGAAGTTTAGAGCTTTCATCATGGTAAGCAAGCCATGTCCGATCCAAGTGTGGCATTTCTAGAGTGCATTAGATGTGGGTTCTATGTTTCTAAGCATATCAAGATTTTAAATTTTCAAATTGTACACTAATCACAAATCAAGGCAAACTATCTAATAAGTCAGGCCACGATCCACCCAAAATCACGACTTTGAAGTTCGAAGCGGGAGGCGAGTGAAAACATGTCTCTATCCTTACGATCTTACTAGAATGCAACCTCTACTCTCGAGCTGCTTCGGTGTCGAAAAGTAGGCTTGTCTCATCAAGAACATGCATTCAAAGCTTAACAAATTATAAAATTTACACATATACTTCTACAAAATTATCGATTCTTAGCTGCTTGGCGTGCTAAAGTAGCGAATTTCTTGAGTTGGATAGTTCAACTTAGTTCAAAATTTTATCCACAAACAAAACCATTATAATCGTATTTTCAGACCACACTCTTAACTCTAAAACTCGCACAATCACAGACAGAGACAATATGCCTCAATTTCAACAATAAGGTGTATAAAATAGCATTTGTACCAAAAGGACCAATGTCGGTAGATGCTCCGAATTATACAGGCGTAGTTAGTAAAAGTCAAAACGCGACAACAATTAAAATAAAATAAGTGCACGAGCACAAATGAGAAATTAAAAAGGATGCTTGAATATCTATCTTTGTTTAAGCCATCAAAGAAAAAGAGGAACAATAACAAAAGCAGTCAGAAAATGAACACCAAGTTGTTCTCATAGGCTTCTTGATCACATAATGATATTTTAGTCAAGAAGCAAGGCTAGAATTCAAGATTGAAGAACCTCTAATCTTTTCCAAAATCAGCACTGTAATGTGCACTAGACTCGAGTTTCTTCGCTTCGTTCAGCTTCCTCACAGCCTGCAAATCAAAATAGAGAAAACGATCGTCTCATGTAAATTTAAAGAATAATTCTTCGAATGCACTCAAAACACGTTAGGTAATTATCAATATACATCTTATAGTTATAGTTATTTTTCAAGTAACACCATAAACTTTAACTGTATCAATTTACACAATAAATTATAAGTATTTTTAAATAATATCTTAAATTTTTGATTCAATCAATCAACACTTCAAAGTACGAGTGTATTTTTAATTGACACTTTAAACTTTAAAATTTTATTAACAGATACAATAATATTAAATATTTGTTATAATGCATTTTCTTCTGATTCAGTTATTAACTTATTAGGGTTAAGATCCATCTTTGATATCACGGAACATCTTTTTTTCTTAAAAATGAAATAAAAAATTATTTTGTTGAAGTTTAATTTTTTTTCACCATAATTTTTTGTTTTCGATTATTCTAGTAGAGAACATATAATAATTTGAAAAAAAAAATAGAATTAAATCATAAAAAGAAGCATAATTGACTTAAATTTCACGATAAAGTTCAGAAATTGTTTAAACTTTGAGGTTCTAATTAATACATTATAAGTTTAATAAGTCAATTAAAAACATTCACATTTTGAAATGTTAGATGATGCAATAAAATATTTGATGTATTAGTTGAAAACCACCGTTAATTATAAAATGTTCAGTGATATTTACCTTAGCATGTTTACAAGGATAATCAAGAGGCCGAATTACAAGTAAACCTACCTTCATGAAGTCTTCATGGATCACATAATCTCTCTCAGCACGAATAGCAGACATTCCAGCTTCCGTGCAGACATTCCGGAGGTCAGCTCCATTAAACCCCTGTAGAAAGGGTGGAAATGAATAAACAAATTCGAAACCAAAGTAGCAAATTAAGTCAAGCTTAAAAAAAGGCTTCCAAAACTTACCTCAGCAAGTTTAACAACAGCCTCATAGTCAATCTCCCCATGCTTGGCAATCCCTGCAGCATGGATCTTGAGGATCTCCATTCTTGATTGCTCGTTCGGCAATGGAATCTCAATTTTCCTGTCCAATCGCCCTGGTCTAAGTAGCGCAGGGTCAAGAACATCAGGCCTATTAGTTGCCATGATCATTTTAACCTGCAACAGGAGAAAAAAAACCTCCCCATAAATGCATCTTACAAAAAATAAGGTAAAATTAAAATGAATATTGCCTCCTTTATCCTTTTTTCAATTTTTTAACATATTTAAGTTTCGTATAACAAATAGTTCAAATCGTTCTTAGGACAAGTCCACTTATGTGACAGAAGGAACAGATTGTCTGTTTCCCTACCGAAAAGACTACACTGCACACAAAAAATTATTTAAGCTTGAGACTTATAATTCGGCCATGGAAACTTGTGCAATATGCTAATGATGTGCAACTTAATACTCTTTTTCTTAGAATAGGACAATTCCAAGTAACACGTGCAACAAAAAGCCTAAAAAATGCCCCAAAAATAAATTTATCAAACATAAAAATTAGCAACCTTTCCAAGTTGATCAAAACCATCAAGCTGGTTCAACAACTCCATCAGCGTTCTCTGAATTTCACGGTCTGCACTGGTTCCTTCACTGAATCTTCGCCCTCCGATGGCATCAATCTCATCCATAAAAATGATGCAGGGCTAAACCAGCATGGGGAAAGAGAATACTCAGTCATGAGAGACAAAATCAGAAACAGCAAGCTCAATAACAAATTGAACCTGGTGGTCTCTTGCATATCCAAACATTTCTCGTATCAGTCTGGCACTTTCTCCAATGTACTTGTCAATTATGGCACTAGAAACAACCTGTATTCAAGTTAATAGATGAATTTTTTCATCAGTAACTATGACCAGAAAAAAACAAATGATATTTTAAAAGATAACTACGGTTACTTCATCATTCATTTCACAAGTTTTGTCTCATGGAAAAGCTACCTTTAAGAAGTTGGCATCAATGTTGCTTGCAATGGCTCTAGCTAACAATGTCTTGCCAGTACCTGGAGGACCATATAGAAGAACACCCTAGAAAGAGATGGTTTTAAATAAAATGTTATTAAGAACACAGCGATACCAGGTGCAATTAGCTTAATTGTTTCGCAAAAAATGTAAAAATAAATATACCAATCCAGACGGGAGAGATATTACTCACCTTAGGAGGTTTGATTCCAACTCTAAGGAAAAGCTCAGGATTCATAAGAGGCAGTTCAATAGACTCCCTCAATTCTCTAATCTGATCAGACAAGCCACCAACAGCAGAGTAGCTCACGTTTCCAGGATCTTCATGCAGCATATTATAAACAACTGGATCAACCTGTCATCTCATATTAGACCACTAAAATCGTATTTTTTTTCATTTTAATTTCCTAAAAACTGAACATATTAGAATAGCATACTTCCCGAGGAAGGGCTCTCATAATGGTGAGTGTAGTCATGTCAAGAACCACTCTAGTTCCAGCAGTCAGTTTATCCTTATCCACTTTGCTGCGGCAACCAACGACATATCTAGGCCCACTGCTTGCTTTCACAATCACTAAGGCCATAAAACAAACCACAATCTACAATTATTCAATAACTCTAGGGATATCCAAAGTAGCTTAGATGTTACTGAAAACAAGACAAATTACGGCGTTCATTGTCAAGTGGTCTAAGAACTTCTCCAATAATCTGCCCAACGCTCTGAAGCGACTTCAAATCCTCTTCAGTTTTGTTGAACTCTTTTTTTGAAGCACGCAAATTCTCCTTTACTGCCAATTTAAGATCCATTTCAGAACAAGAGAAAACTGAGATAATGTGTTTATTCGGTCACGTTTAGAAGGCCAAGAGATATTAAAACAAAAGGCAAATGTAAGCAATTCCAAACTTGGTGGGCTACAGATTTTAGCAAAATCCATCTCGCGTAAGTTAGAATCACAACGGATCACAAGCTACGCAGAAGAGATTATTAACATGAATCTTCCATCTACTTCCTTAAGAACGCCTCCGAAATTTGATTGAGGAAAAATCCTAGGGATTCAAACCGTAAATGCCAGCAAGTATCCTCAATACACACACACAAGCAGATACAGACCCCAAAGTTTGACGCTTTTCTCATACTTAACAGACTAAGATTGCAGAAATCACTCGAAAAACAGATGGATCAATAAACAACTCAGATAAAAATATCAGTAGTAGAGAATAAAATTCCAAAGGAAATAAGATACATAAACCCTAAATCGCATTTCCAGAAATCATAGAAAATCCCAAAAATTGGCCACGTTTCCTGGCCCCAATCTCCACAATTAAGGGAATCTTACCGGAGCGAACTCTGGCCTCCAACTCTTTATGCTGGAGGAGTTTTCTGCGGTAGTCATCAACCGCACTACGACGTTTTGCTGCATCTTCGCCGTCGCTCATGGTGGCAGACGCAGTTTCAAAAGCAGCGTCGGCTCAAAGTTGGGAAGATTGGGATGCGCCTCAGAATTCTTGGACTACAAGAAGCTTGTTGATGCTGCTGTGCTCGTCGCCTACTAAATGGCCGAAGCCTGGAACGATAACGACGCCGTCTAAGCAGAGGTGGACAAGTGGTTCGGTTTGGGGCGACAGGTTCTGGTTTTCTTCAATTTTGGTTGGTTTTTTTTCTTGGTTTTGGTTTGTATTAAATGTTTTAAGCTATTAAATGACATATTTAAAAATTTATTTAATGCAATACATGTTGAATTAGGAGTAGGAAAGTAAGACAAATGAAAATATGACAAATGTTACTATATGATTAGTGTCTAATCATGATTAAAACATAATTAAAGAAAATTATGGGGTCATTAAAATTTAATAATCATAATTAATTAAGTTAACCATGAAGATTAGCTTAGAACTAATTTGAATTAGTTAATTAAGTCAAGTATGATTTAAGTGATAATAATGAATGTATTTTATCAATTAAATGAACACGTAATGATAAAATAGTAAAACTAAATGGATAAAGTTAGTAAAAATGTATTTTTACTTCATGAATCATCTAGAAATATTATCATCAGCTATTTTCTTGCTGAAGAGTGAGAAGGCGAAGAGTGAGAAGGCGAAGAGTGAGAAGGGGAAGAGTGAGAGAGAGAAATTGAGAGAAAAAAATTTTAGAGAGAGAAAATGAAGGTTGCAAGGAAAAAAGTTAAAATTGACTTTCAATCCTTTGAGGAGAAATATTCCTTTCATCAAGATGAATTTATTAAGCTAGGAATCAAGAAGTATGACCTTATGTTACATGATATAGATTAATTATGGTTATTAACATGATTACGTTAAGGATAAATGAGAAGTATAAAGTTATCAATGATTTTGTAAATTGACTGTGAGTGGTACACGAAAATTAGAAGTTTTGGTCTATGGTTTCATTATTGGTTAACTAATCATGTTAGAATGTCATATATTCCTTTTATGAATAATGAGAATTTAAAATTAGTAGAGGTTGTGCATATTTCATCAAAGTTGCTACAAATTATCAATTCTGTGTAATTTCAGAATTCATGTATGAAACAATTGCTAGACTAATGCAATATCCTAGATCTTTTAGCACATCAAATTATACACCTTGAGTGACAAATGGGCTTTAGAATCATAGCATTTCATGGTGTATAGAACAAGTTATGATACTTCGAAGTTAATACAAAAATGACATTGATTTTAAAAATTGTAAATGATCTTAGGTAATTGAGGTGAATGTGATTCAAAATTGTACCTTATACTAGAAAGACTGGCTTAGGTAATTGAGGTAAGTAGTATTGTATGTATTTTACTCTTTGTTGAGTCTACATCATAGAACAATATGAATTTATTTTAATATGTTGTTTTATACTTTGTATGTCAAGAGAAAATGCACGTATAAAATGATGTAGAAAAGATGATTCGGTTTATGATATGATTAATTGTTATTTTAGTTTTATAAAAATTATTTAACTGCTTGACACATTCACACAGAACATGTTTACTAACTTCTCATGCATCATGTTTTTAAAGAAAGTTACGAAGTATTTACAAGTATAAGATTTCATATGAAACATAATATGAAAATAGTTATTTCGGATTGAGCTTGGACAACCAACAAAATACAAAGATAAAAGAAAGAAAAAGAAAATTATGTAAATGTCATTGAGAAAGAGTTTGAGTTGGTTGTCTCGCTAGGTGGACTCGAGTTTGTGGTCTCTCAACCATTTGAATCGATTTGGTTGTCCTCTTAAGCGGACTCAAGTTTGTGGTCTCTTGTTTCTTGCAAAGAAGCCTCAATGATGAGGATGTATAGAAATTAAAAGAAAGAAAGACTTACAATAAAAAGAAAAGAAAATTTTTACTTATGCATATCATGTATACATTTATGCATATCTTATACTACTTACTGAGGCTTAGGCTCATAGATGAGTTTTATGATGTAGGTAAAAAAGATGTGCATTAAGAGGTGTAAGATATATATTGCTTTGTTCATGGGGGTAGTTGTTGTTTTCTGAGCGAATTTTAACCTTTAGGCAAAGATTTTGAACGATTGTAAATAATTTTAGGAAAAGAAGTTTTAAACTATATATATATATTAGCTTGTAAACATTTTATCGTACCTAACTTGTTGCAAATGTGTTTTAAGTAAATTTAGTTACCATGTTTGCATTGAACGATTTTTATGAGAAAGTATTTTCTGCTGTAAGTAAAAAAATAAAGTATATATTTCAAGTTAGAAATGACGCTACAAATGCAGAACCTAAATAGCTTATAATATTCATTGTTGGGCTCAACCAATTTTTGTAGTTGCAATTAGTTTTCTAAACTTATAACAAAATTTAAAAAAAATCATAGACTTGTTTTGTCCGGTTTAAGTGTTCCAACCAAACCAATGCTTTAGTGGTAATCGATACAATGTTATTCTCGGGAATGATGATGTTTGAACATACGTAATTACATAATGTAATGACATAAAAAAAAACATTATCTAATGTAACTAATATCTTTTTGGATCATAGTAATTACACTAAGTAATATTTTTCACGTAAAACACTTAGGAATAGATAGTAAATATAATTATTTAATTTCTAATTAGGTTAAATTAAAGGTTAATATTTTTTCTAAGGCAAATAGTTGTTTGCTTAGGCATGGGCATCTCAAACCAACCCACTAGTCTCATAACCTAGAAATTTTTAGTTGGGCTTGATGATGATGATATTTGAGTTTCTTTAAGTGGTTGGGCCAGGTTGAATGATTTATATTTGTTATTTTAGTTAGTTTTTTGTTTATTACTAAATCGACAAACGTAAACTAAAAAAACCATCGTTTTAAATAGACTTCTCCACCTACTCTACTCGCCTTCGCCCATGGACAATTGTGTTAGTGCTCTCATCCCCTCTCGTTGGCAAATTTGAAAGCCACCAACATATACAATCTCCATGAGACAAGGAAAATTCAAACTTTTTTGGGTAAGTTTTCACATAAGTTCTGGGTCTCGGTCAGTTTACAATTTTGGATCTAGAATTAAAGATCAAATGAGTCAGTTCTAATTGGTTAAAATATTCTAATCATTTAAAATACAACCCAAACCTATTCACGACCATGCCTAATTTTACTTCACCCGAGTATAATGAAACATGGTTCTTTCTCACTATGATAATTTGTTTTATCAAAAGAAACACATGTTTCCATGGGACCTTTGATTTGCTTATGGTGTTCGCATTTGCTTGCACAATAATAACTTCTTAAACTGACTAGGTGAACATATGAAGAATTAGATGTGATTCATGAACATTTTTTTATTGAATTTCGAACAAAGCTAGACACCATTTTCATTTATTCCACAATCAAACCAAGCTAGCATTCATCATGAAAATGGCTGAGTCAACCCTTTAATAGTTCCTCCCGACTTCTCCATCAAACACTACTAGAGGGCTTAGATTTCCCATCTTCATTAACTTAGCAAACTGTAAGAAGAACAAGCTCTTGTTCGCTGCATAAACCTTGACCAACTCCGTTGTCTTGGCATCATTTCTCGTGAAGAGGACTTGGTCTAAATTGAGGAGCCTTATTCCCCACAAGATCCGATTGAAATAGGTGTTGTCAAATCTGAAAGGAGAGTCAAAGTCAAGCTTGAAATCAGGAGTCGAGCGAGTGAGTGACTAACTCACAAGTTACACATGTCTAGTGCATTAAGATTAAAACTTAAGTTTTCTTTTTTCAATCAAAAATGCGATTTTAACCACAATAATTGATGAATTTATAAAATCATTCAAAATCATACTTGTCCTCTTTTCTTTATGAAAATCGACTCAACAAGCCCTTGCAAGATAGTAAAAAACTTGTCATATACATAAGTGACTACATTCATTAAAATGATCTCATAGATATATTAAAGAAATTGCATGTCATTGAAAAAAGATTGTCAACTTATGGACTAACTTTGACAAACTATGTAAAAAGATGGAACTAGATCACTCACCATGTCATGAGGTAGAAAGAAAACGACGTTGTTCCAAGAGGGTTCAACCACAATAACTCAAATCACTCATTAGGTGAAACCAATTACAATCTAATATAGTCATTGTCGTTATGACCCAGATCAAGGTCATCGTAACATATACCCGCATCGAAACTTATCGCGTGCAATATCCTAATTAGGTTTAAGGGGTATAGGGTCCCTAGGGAACATGTCATCATAACCCATCATAACCTATGATATCCCCAAGATACCTTGACATAAAACCACTTAAAGTGTCTAGAGGATCATCCTTCTATTAGAACCAAGCGCAATCCAGAAAAATTTAATACAAAATCTAGACAAGTTCAGCAAAATAGGCTATATGCAGCTTAAAACAAATTAAATAAACTACATATATGATACTAGAAAATCGAAGTTCTAGAAACCAAGCCTCGTCGTATATTAGTAGGTGTCAACCACCAAAATTAGTTTAATAAGGAAATCATGTATCCAATAAGGTAATGCAGAAAATATAAACAATTTACATTTTCTTGTGATACTTCTTTCACCCTTTCGGGGTTTTCACAACCTTCGTAATAAGCTTAACCTCAAAAAAGTGTAAAAACTTAATCAAACAAGTTCGGAGTCAAAAGAGGGAAGAAAGAATCTAACACCCCAAAAATGAGACAAATTGGTTAAAAAAATGTGCCCGAATCACACTCAAAACAGTTCTAGCCAGTTCAATTGGTCCGGTTGAACCAATTTGGTCACACTTATACAAACTAAGACTAGATCACAGTCTAGAGGTAACTTGGAAAACTCATTTAGAAACACAATGAAAAACTCACGTACAACAGCAAGACTCAAACTCTAGCCACGATCATAGATTCTCATATTACTCTAATACACAACGGCCACACAAACATTTTCTCAAACTGAAGTCCATCAAGTGTAGAGGTGACATCTGAGCGAGCTGGCTCACTAGACGAGCCTGAGACGAGCCCGAGCCGAGCCCAAAACTTAGGCTTGCGAGCCTGGCTGGCAAGCTCAAAAGTGCAAGCCTACTGAGCTCAATCCTGCAACCATGTCTTTGACTCAAAATCCTCTCTCTATGTTTGTGAAAAATTTCAAAGTAAAAGCTAGTCTAAATGAAGAAGAAGATAATTGTAGGGAAGAGATGTGCTCCGATTAAGCGAACAAAAAATAAGATAACCTTTGATGAGGACATTATCATCGATACTAACAAGTTCTAGCGGTTGATCCTTATGATTTTCGACCAAAAACTTATCCAATTCCAATAATTGTCATCCGGATGAAAACACCATTTTCTTAAAGCATGCTTTCTCTGCTAACGTCGTTTCTTTTCTGGCAATGAATCATAAGAGGTGGCGGGATTGCAATTTGTTATCTAGGGCTCTCGTAAGAGGAGATGCAATGTACCGTGTGAGAATGAATTGGAAGGGGTGGCTGGATTGCAATTTGACCAACCACATACTCTCCATCTAATGAGTATGGTAGTCATTAATCCTCTCAATGTGTTGAGCATGATAGCCATCTATCTGAGTATGATAGCTATCAATCTTCTGCATATGCTACATATGATACTACTCCATGGTCTGCATATGCCGTGTATGGAAAAGAATTATCTACTGCATCATGGATGCCAAAGATAAATCTTGCATGGGTGGCTGATGAGTGTAGGAAGTTCCTACCATCTCGACAAGTGAAGGGCCCAACATCTCACTATATGGATGGGTTGACATATGACTAAAATCTATATGTTCATTTACACCTGGCAGATCTACATCAGGGTCAAAGCAAGTAGGGGCTAAGGTTGTTCATCTACCCAAGTGTCATCTACCTTGAAAAACTCCATCCTCTAGAGCTGAAGCACATCATGTCAGCTGCTTGCCTAGGCATCCTCATTACCTTAGAAAGAGGAATTTCTCTAACTAAACTCTAAATGAGTTTAGATATCAAAACTCTATATGAGAAGTTTTTCTTAATCTCTCTATGTATCTCACTCATATGACGTAAAAATTAAATTACTTGGGTTTAGCCTGATTCTGTTATGAATCACATATATAATATTCAAATTCATTAAGTTACTAGTTGTCGATGGCTAACACAATGAAAAATTGTATGACCAATCATTACCCACGTCTCTATTTGAGCTCATTGGCTTTAGGCTTGGCCAAAGCTTTAACATCAAGATTCTCCCTAATCGACCTTAAGAAAAATGTTTCAGATGCACCTCTCATAAAAGTTGCAGACAAACTAGAGTGATAATACATCTCCCCTTCACCCTCGTCCGAGTCATCACGTATCCTATGACGCAGTTGACATAATTCAGTGAAATTTGTACATGTCGGCCAAAAATGAATGTCCTCCCTCTACCATTGTTGATATCTACGGTGAGATTAGAATAAAAAATTCACACTAACTACTTAGCACATGGTCCCCGTAGCTCACAAAAATTGAGCAATCCAACATCCTCCACCATACGTCTAACACTCAAACCTCTAAATGGTGCAAATTCAACTAGTGTAGGCGGTATGAAAACCCAACTTGCAAAAATGACGTGTAATAACCTCTCCTGCATAGTAGAAAGAAACTCATGTGGTTGAGCTGATATTGGAGACTGATGCATGCGTCTTTGGCATCGAGTGTCCAAAGGTGGCGTTGGTCTACCTCAATATCTCACAGTCGTCACACTCTTGACGGACATGTTTAATATGCTTGCCACAACTTGAATACATATTTGCTAAAATATCAAAATTTCTTTAGAGAGTTTTGTGGAGGAAAAGGGAGAAATCAGGTTGAATATAGAGAAACTTAGGGGACTCAGGCGTTTGAGTGGGGGTCACACCGTCCTATTTGAACATCCAAGTGGGATAGAGTCTTCTGATACAAAGTTTTTTTCTTATTTTTTTAAAAACTCAAGGTTTTTTTCACCTATTTATATTAAACTCAAGGTTTTTTTTTTTAATATCTACTCTTGTATTTATTTGTGTGTGATGTGATTTTATGAAAAATTTTAAGAAAGCCTCACATTATCAAAACAATGGAGCCTTACATTTCTAATAACTAACTTATTTTCAAGATTAGTTTCCAAGCAAATGTCTCAAACACCAATAATATTTGAAGCATTACTATTGCATATCTTGACATTACTAAAATCACCAAAAGAGTATGTACTAAAGAAATGACCATGAAGACTAACATGAAACGATATACCACAATCAATCACTTAATCAATATCTTATCGAACCAGCCTAACACAACTATCATCAGAAACAATACTTGCATCACTCTCGTGGCTCACTACATTAGTTTCTGCTTCCTCTTTCTTTGCTTCTGCAAGTTCTCTCTTTAAAATTCTTCAATCTTTCCTCTGTTTTTGGACTTTCTTCTGAATTTTTCATGTTCATCATGTCCTTGTAGTTGCCTACTCTTACTCCTTCCACGACTCACAGACTTTTGAAAAACTAACACATCTGAAGAAGACTAATCTTTTTTCTTTTCTTCTTACTTCTTCATTGAGAAACAATCTTTAACCATCTTTATAGAAAATGTTCCACCTAGTGTTGAAGTACTCAATGAGACAGCCAAAGATTATCAACTATCAAGTAGACTACCCAGAAGTAATAAGATCTATTTTCATTGGCCTCTACCTTTTTTCACGAAGTATCTACTTTGGTCTTCTCGATGATATGATATAATATATTAGGATTTACTGATTGCTTGACACTAGTGGAGGACTTCATGTGCAATATTTTTCAATCATCATCACTCATTTCTTTTGACTTTTCTTCACCTAACAACGATAAAAAAATCTTTATAATAAAGAGGATAAAGAATCTTTCTTTTTCAAATAGCGTAATTCCACGAGTTTAATTTCATCATTCTGTAAAGATAATGTTCTTCCATTTAAAACACATCAATTTTTGATCTGTCGTTTTCGTTATCCAGCTTGTGTTATGATACAAATCATTGAGAACAATCGGATAATCAACTTGAAAAATAAATTTCTAAATATTATTGTTAGCGAAATGAAAATATTAATCCAAGCTAGTAATATCAATAAAATCCAAGCAAATAATCAAGCAATAAACAAAAAAAAAATATCGAGATTTTAACGTGAAAAACTCTCTAAATTGAAAGTAAAAATCACAAGCGAAGAACCACCAAATCAAATTTCCACTATGATAATAATGAGTACACGATGTTCTCTTTATATTATTAAACTAGATGCATACAATAACACATCCAGATCAAACGACAATTTTGAATTCAACAAAATAGAGAGAGGTGATAAACTTCGATAAAAATGACAGTCTCATTTTTACGTCAATGTACAGTCTTAGTCTCTTAGAAAGCAATCCACCGTTCAACTTACCTCTTTGTTCAACTTACCTCTTTGTGCTACAAAGTTATCGTAAGAAATTCAAGCCGATCTAACAATTGAATATCGATAAAACAATATTCAATTTTTTGGTAGTGTAGAAAAATTTGAAGTGTCTACTATCTTTATTTTCTCTTTATTTTTCTTTGATGACAGCCCACATTTTCACAAAATAACTTGGCAATTTTATAAAGTGGCCAAACCCACAAAAAGATTTTGTCCCAACAAAAAATTCACAGGTCTTGGGGAAATGTCTACAAAAATCTTAATGGATGCCTTTAACAGTAGAATCGAGGAGTTTCCTTCGCTGCTAACTCTAATCGAAGGAAGTAATTCAGCAATTGGAGAATACAAGCGATTATTAACCTCAGTATGCAAACGACCAAAGTTCTCTTAAATGGAAATGACGAAGATACTGGTAAAGAAGTCACTGGATAACTGTTTATAGTTGGCTTGCTTCTTATGAAAATGGTTTTTCTGAAGCTCATTCTAACATATTAAATGATTGCAAGCAGAGCGACCGAAGGTGAAGATAAATATTAACGAGGCGACTACCTTCGATTGGGCTTTCTCTTCCATCAGCTTTTCCATGGCGTTCCGGGCCTCCTTTTGCTGCCACCAGCACACTAATGCTTTCATTTTTTTTCCTGCAAAAGGTTTCCTTCCCTTCTGTTTCATTGCTCAATTCTCCGTAGAGGTAGCCGAAGCAATTCCAGATGAAGAACCCCCAAAATCTGTAAGATGATTTTCCCGTTTTACCTGCCTTTGCTCACTCTTTCATCGACGTTCTGTCTCGTTCACAGGAAAATCACGCTAATCGGGTCTATTTACCAGTTGATACTCTCTATTTTTCTGCAATCTTGAGCCTTTCGTGAATGGCAACGCGACCTTTCTTTGATTGAACTCGTTCTGTACAGTTTACTGGAGTGACTGTTACATCAACTTACTGCCACCATGATTTCAATATTAGATTAAAATAGGCCAAAATGATTGTGGCTGTAGGGTATTCCGAAGCCTGGATTGTATCTAGTCGGAACTCCAATTGGGAATCTTGAAGATACCACCTTCCGGTATTTGAGTCATGTTTCTACATTTTTCGTAATGATGGCTTCTATGTTTGATAATGTTGAAAGGATGCCATTCTTCATCGAATTTAATCGTCAATTGCTTTATTAAATCTATGAGCTTGGTTAGTTTTCTGCAAATACTGCTAGATCAAAATGGTAATTTTGTCTATGTGCGCTAAATCTCTTTACTTCTTCGTTTTCCAGTTGGTCTCGGGAAATCTGTTCCCGAGAAAAATCTCTGAGAAATGACCACTTTTCTGATGAAGTTGTGATTTGCGTTTAGGCAGTGAAAATGGCGGCTGGAAAAACATCTGTGAGTAGAAAAGCTGTACATTCAATCCCGTGGGGCCAGGGGTACGAATTGTCATGTTTTTTGAACCTCGGCCGTCATAACGAAGCCGCGGCGTAGGTAGGGGAGGATTGCTTGAAGATGCGCTGGCCTGGTGCTAGAATACGCCGGGGATCATACTCCATTTTTCTCCTGAAGAACTGGGCCCACTTGTCGCCAAAGTGATCCGCCCACTCCTCTTCTGACGTGTAGCTGGGGAGATACTGCTTCACCTTGATCCCCTCGTCGTCGCAGAATTTGAGGATCTGACGGTTCTGATTACTCAGATCATCCAGCGCCTGGCTCTCCTCACCGCCCTCCAGCGCCGATCTGAGCAGCGCCACCAGGTAGAACACCTCCTCCTCCGGAGTCGCCACCGAGCTCCGGTGGTCCCACCTGAACGTAATCACCACCCGTCAAAGCCAAACACGACAGTAGTGGAAGGCGATAAAAATCTGAAGATCTCCTGACACGAGAATCTTCCCTCCTAGACGAGCACAACCGTCAAATTTCCACCCCGATTAATAACACATGTTTATTACCATCCTAACTGGACATTTCCGTCTTTGGTGATGTCTTCCTTCATTCGTTCTGGCCCACGTGTTGGAATCACCACGTGTCATGATGTCTATGAACCAGAAAATTACCGTGGTCCCCTGATTTTTTACTTTTTTTTTTTATTTTTAGTTAAAAAATAATAATAAGGGGAAAAAGGTGGAAGCCATGCAGCTCGGAACTTACTTATCCTCGTTCATGGGATAGATGAGAATGGGGCCACTTGTCTTATTTCCCAAAATGCCCTTGAAGACCCCGCGGTCGAAATCTGCAATCCTGGACCGGGGAACGAAGAGGTTGAGCCAGGGGTGGGGCACTTCCCATAAACCCTTGGACCGTAGCTTCGTCTCCGCCTTGTGAACCCGGTCTAGGAAATCTACGTAGCCCAGATCAGTCGTGAAAACAGAGGAGGGTATAAAATCCAACTTTTTCAACAAACCCTCGATTTCCTGAAAAAAAAAAGTCCTGAAATTATAAAAAAATGAGAAAAGAAAGCCGCTGCTCTTCAGCTAAGCTCGTTGCTTTTGTCAGAGGATAAGTTCGACTTTCCAACAGTAAAAAAGAGAATAATTTGGTGGGTGGGCGGCGTAGATCTTCTGAACATTTAAAACTAAAGAACGCATCTCAAAAGCTGTGTTTTTCCTAAGGATTGAACTCCACAGCAGATAGCATAAGATCTTCTCTGTATTCTTCTGCACGTTTTATTATCCTATACAAATATTATAATATAGAGTCTTTAGACCAGGGTTTCGATTACCTGGTCGATGGACTCTGCAGCAGAGAGGTGGTAGTTTTTGGTGATTTCCAAGCAGTAAAGAACGCCGCCGTTGGCATTGAGCGAGGAGATTTTGACAGGATTGCGCGGGGAGAAGAAGGAGGATCTCCAGTTGTTGATCAGACCCTCGTCCACAATGACGAAACCTTCGACGTAGTCAAATTTCTGGGTCGGTGGTTGTCCATGCAGCGAGATTAGAAACTCTTGATCCTTGGTAAAAGCTGTGAAATTTGAGTATAGTACGCGAATCCACCTAACCTGTTTTAGAAACGAGAGAGAGAGAGAGAGAGTTCAAAGTGAGAAAGACAGATGAATAAAGACAGCTTTAAGAACAGGCATGGAAAGATTTTATTTTCAGAGGGTTCCCTAACGTAACAAGACTGAAGAAACTTCCAACGTGTCCGACGGTGATTAAAAAAGCATTTTTAAAGCGTGTTAATTAAAAGTTACCCTTTGGGGAGCTGGTTCGAGAGCGATTCTTGCCCTAGTAATAATTCCAAATTGCCCCAGACCACCTAAAACGCCATGGAAAAGGTCTGAGTTTTGTTCTGCTGAGCAGGTCAAAAGCTCTCCCTTCCCTGCAAACGGATTCCAGAAATGATCAGCCATTGAGTCATACAGCAGAAGAAGCAAGAAGAAGAAGGCCGGGGATAAATGAACCTGTGACGACGTCGAGCTCGTGGACATTGCTGATTTGAGGCCCATGGTTGAAAGCTTGGCCGCTAATTCCAGCGTTGGAAAGGGTTCCACCCACCGACAGATGCAAGTAATCCGTCCAAGACTTAGGCGCCAAACCCTGCTCCAGCGTCGCGCTTAACACGTCGATCCAAAGCGCGCCGGCCCACACGTCCACGAACATTCTCTTCTCGTTCACCACCGGCGCCGCGCGACTCCCCCTCGCCCCGCCTCGAACTCCGCTCATCTCCACCACCACCCCGTTCGCCGCCTGCGCTTGCCCGTTTATCGAATGCCCGTGCCCTTTCGCCGATACCGTAAACCCCATGGCCGAAACGTAAGCCACCCTCACTAACCTCCGTATATCTTCCGCTGAGTTCGGATGCAAAACCGCCAGCGGCGGAGCTCTGTTCATCATGCCGAAATCAACCGAAGCGTTGTTGATGTCAGAATGGTCGACGCTGAGATTCCCGTCGACATCCAGTCGGAGCAGCTCTAATGGGTCGACGGCAAATCCGACGGTCACAATCAGCCGACAGAAAGCGAAGGTAAGCAGAATCTTAGCAGCCATTTTGGATAAAAAAAGTGAAAGAGAAGCGGGTCAGAAGAGGAAGACGGCGATTCGGCTTTTGAAGAGCATATGGAAAGAAGTAGAAAACTAGTGCATGCAAAGAAAGAGCGAACAAAATCTGGGAAGCAGAAAACGTCAGCTGAGATTACACTTCAAAGATTTCATACGCAAAAACAACATTTACATACGCAGAAAACAGTCGATTTGACGAAGAAAATGGAAGAACAGTGTGTTTTCTCTCTCCTACTTTTCTCTCACTAGAAAAATTCGAAGCTCGACAGATGGTCTGAGTAGACTGCTGCGTATCTCTCCTTCGTGTCCACCATAACACATACACAGACTCTATTTATAGGACAGAAAGAGCTCAAGCGCGACAAGATGGAAGAAGCATATGACACGTTTCGATTCACNTTTTCTCTCACTAGAAAAATTCGAAGCTCGACAGATGGTCTGAGTAGACTGCTGCGTATCTCTCCTTCGTGTCCACCATAACACATACACAGACTCTATTTATAGGACAGAAAGAGCTCAAGCGCGACAAGATGGAAGAAGCATATAACACGTGTCGATTCACGTGTAAAGAATGTGGTTGCCACGTGTGAAGAGAGAGAAAACTTTGGACATGCTGTGGGGCCTTTTAAGGGCTCTGTTAGGCCCCACTTTTGGATACGAGGATCTGCGTTGGGAGACGAGCAATTGACCTTCACGTGGCTGCAGCTGCAGACTTGTGTTTCAACTTAGGCATTACGACGACGTTTTACCTCTCCAAGATCAACCATAATCTTTATTTCGTTACTATAATTATTATGAATATCAATGTAAAGTTTGTTTTTAATTTAAAAATACAGATTCAGTCCATTAATTAATTTCCTCAATATATTATTGGCTAAGTCACAAAATTGACTAGATTTCAATTCAAATTATAAAAAGAATTATGGCACATTGTCAAACATATTGACGTCATCGTTTCGAAATTATTCTATTTTAAGAATTTTATTGAATTCAATCTTATTGTAATATCACTATTTGATTCGTCGGTATTAAATTAAAATAAAAAAATAAACGTCACATTATTAATTGATTGTTGAGTCTAATTTATTTTATGTTATTTACATTTATATTTATTATTACGAGATATTATTGCAAATTGTCAATAAAACATGCTAGTTTAAAGTCGATATATATTACCGGCAAAGTTTTATGGATCTCGCATGATTTTTTCGATCCTTTTTTGCATGTACAGATAAACATTCGGAAAACAAGTCGAGTATCTATCTTAGGAGGTCCTAGAGTCAAAGTGATTGTCTATACGAACGAGCAAATGAACAGTGAATCGAACAAATGAACCCGTCTTTTTAGCTTCACTAAAGTCTTGTTGGACCACTCGTTTTAATGATTTTTGGCAATTTGTCACTTCTTTCGAGCTTGAAAATGCCAAGCGACATGAACTACTCCTTGGCATTTCTCTTTCAATTTTAATTATTCGTCAATTGTGCAATCTTGCCGTGCTAGTTAGAATTGAAATAAATGAATATCTCGTCTTTTCTTTTGAAATTAAGCATTCTTGTTTGTCTATTCTACACAATTACAACCATTGTTACATAGTATCCCCTTAGTTTTCCTTGCATGCAGTTATTTCTCACTTTCGAAGATATGTTCATTAGCGAGGTGTTGATTGTTTCGAATGCTATAATTGGCTTTTGAAGCGCGGGATCAAGAGATAATTGTTTTCTTTTTCATTTCGAGTCAAAATTTATTGTTTTCTAAGCGAGTAGACAAATAATTTATATAAAACAATTCAAAAAATATTAGTAAAGTTCATCAGTTTGTTCAGTCATTAAGATGGGACTCCAAATAATTTTATTTTTCAAACGAATACTTAGTTATGGGCATTAGATTTGGAGGAGGCAGTGCATTCTATTTTTAAAATGCATTTTGAAAATAAAGTTTATTAACATTAATATTTTATCGTTGTTGTACAAACTTTTCAACCAGTGGATCGTAACATAGAACTGTGGAGGGGTCTGCCTGAAAACGACCAAAGGGAATTTATTTATCATTTCAAGATTGACCTGTGTGTCACCTTCTTTGGGTTCGCAGAAAATTATGACAAATGAAACAAGCAATTGTTGTTTTACTAGGATGTCCATAAAAATACGAGGTTAATTTTCACTCTTAAGATAAAAGTAAATATGACTCTTGTATAATAATATTCGTTGCCCCGCCACCGTCTCATAACATGGGTTTTTATCGATGGTGCAAGACATAACGTATGAATAAATGTAAACCATCTTGAGCTTGGTTCAGGAGTAAATATGTGTGTCTTTCTGTGAAAGAAGATAACATTGTCCAGTAGATTTTTTAGTATTAGAAAAGCTATTGGAAATGTCTCAGTCGGGTTGATGTTTATGCCGAGTCTTGGGGGCAGGGGTTAACTTGTGACTGCTTCAATTCGCGTATCGTCTCACTTCGTTCGAGAGAGAAGTAGTGGCGATGTATAAGTTGAAAAAATAATTAGATTCTAATAAAAAGTAGAAAATATTGTTCTAATAAACGAGTATACACACAAGATTTTCTAGATGGATTTATCGATATAAATTATAATATTATTGGCATCATTATTGCTACCTAAATTATAGTCACAACTTAGGGCCGTGACCGTGACATAAATTAAGTGCAAACTTTACTCTATGAGAATAAAACTTTTGATTTGGTCATGTGAATCTCCACCGAATAACACATGTATGTTCGCATTCATGTTCATGCACCCTTTGGAGATTGAATGTTACACAATATATCGGTCATCATCATATTAGAAGATGCCTAATGTCTTTGTCGATCTGCTGTTAAAATATGACAATCCTTCGTCATATTTTGAATTTCTTGAGTAATACAACATCATATACTTATGTTTCAGATTTTCGTGGTTGGCTCTTGGTTCTCACTCCGAATAGTGTCATAAAGTTTTCCAATTTATTTTATTTAAAATCACAAAATTATGTGAGATAGTAAGTTGAACACCTTCAAGCCTGAACAAACATAGCAAGAATAGCTTGTCATAGTGCTAAAGTGAAAATATTTGAACCACTTTAGGTCATGCAAATCTTGCAAATATGTTGCCAATATTCTCTTCTAGTCTTTTCTTTTCGATCTCTTGCAGAACAATTATCTCTCTTCTCTCTCTCTCTCTCTCTATCTATCTCTCTCTTTCCCTCTCTCCCCCACCCCCACCCCAAGCCCATCCAGCCTCCAATTGTCATGCAACGAAATCTCAAGAACAATATGGGTTAGTGCAAGGAATGTGTGTGACAGAAAGAAAAGTTGACATGTTCTTAGGGTTTTCCAGCTCAAACCCTATCAGTTCGATCATTATCGGCCGTATCTCAGTCTTTCTGTTTCAATAATTTGCGCCCAAATCCAAGCACATGTACTTTGTTTGTTTAAAGTAAGATCTTCTCTTTTTTTTTTCATTATAATTGCTCCAACTTTGCTTTCTTCTTTTTCTATTTAAGTTTTGCAAGAACACCTTTCCTGTAGACATATCTCAGATTCCATTAGAAGAAACATTACAACTCTTTCTGCCACGTTCAATATCTTTTCTTAAACTAGACATGTGGACTCCTACTTTTGCCAACAAGATAGGATTCGAATTTTTGCCTCGACTCGCATATATTGAGTAATGGGTCTTCCCCAAAATCTTTCTTGATAGTCTTGAAAGTGTATGCAATCTCTTACTACTGGTTATTTTGCTCACTTGAAGAATTATCACCAGGGAAATAGAAAAAAAATAAAGGTGTCACAAGCCCCATAAAACAACTCATAATATTATATGTTTTGCGTTGAATGTGTGACAAATTTGTTTTTGAGCCAATGATAAACATTTTATGTAATTATCGAAGGGAGCTCAACTTATCAGATGTTAGTAAACTATACTTTCAACTGTCGTAGGAGGGACACCCGCATTAGGGTTTGTGAAAAAATGCTATGAACAAATATTGTTAGTTAGGAAGAACATTAGGAGGCATATTATTTGATATAGTTATCATTTCTTATAATTTTAAATTAGTATACTAAAGTTAACTTAAATTCATTAAATATATGCATGTTAGAACACTGCCTGTTTTTGTGATCCTATCATAATTATGAAAAAGCATAAAGTAGAGGATAGACTAAAGTTCATGACAAATCACTGTCACGACTGTGAATTAATGATGGGTCCCAACACTTTTTTTTAATCTGACGGCGAAGAGACTTAGAAACAGGGTCCAACCGTTTCAGATGTTTTGTTTCGACAATGATTGCATCTACTGTTGTGTTGTTCATTTAATCTACTTAGCTATTCAATTATTCACTCTCAAGCTCTTGGACACATCAATTCAATTTGATTGATGAACAACCCAGTAACTATGAGATACACTATGTTCAAAGTTAAATTTGATGTATAACACTAGTATATGGTTCTCAAAGTAACTTATTTTTCTTCCCAATTACTGAAGATAAAATATGATCATCTAATTGAAAATATCTAAAAAACTCTAAACCTTGAAAAAATATATCGAAAAAACTTCGAACTGTGAATTTACCATACAAATAAATTTTTTTGTAGATGAACACAAGCGTACTTTAAGAGTGGAAAGTAAGCTTCGATCAGCTAAATAGATCGCTAGTACATATTTGATCAATTCAAAAGTCATCATTCCTGAGATGTGTATTTCATCATAGAGACGGTAATTCTGTGTGCACGTGTTATTCCATGGATGCAGTTCATGAGAGTTTTGATAGACGACTATGTTCATTCCTTCTTCCACCGATCCACTAACTTGAGCATGTACTCGTACTTTATTCGGCCCATCGCAACATGCTTTATGTGGCCGGTCGTGGATGACGCTAGCAGACTTGAACCTCTAGTTGGCAGCGTAAACCTTGTAGGCTTAAGAAGAAGAGAATATAAGATGTTGACGAGTCTCAATCACGAGGCTCAACTACAACATCAGTTAGCTGGCGAGGAGATAAAATGCATTGTAAACATGTGGGCAAGCCGACCACAACAGCTGATAGTATGACAGAAGAGCTTCAACATTTGGAGATGGGGTAGCAGACCGTGAAGCTGAGAAGACATTTATGGGCTTCAACATCGCTTCCCAAGAGTCCCAAGCAAATTGTCGGATCTCGTCTGTGGCTCCCATAGCCTAGATGGGAATGTCGTTAATATGTCAATTATATAATTTAGTTTTATGACAATCAATTAAATTTATTTTTATGTCAATCATGTAATTTATTGTTATGTCAATCAATTTAATTTATTTTTTATTGCGATCATGCAATTTATTTTTATGTCAATCATGTAATTTATTGTTATGTCAATCAATTTAATTTATTTTTTGTTGCAATCATGCAATTTATTTTTATGTCAATCAATTTTCAGTGTCCAATACATACAAAAGTATACAAAAGCATATATACAAGTTCACATAAATAAGAAAATCTTAATAATACACATACATAAGAAAACGATAAATAATATACATACATATCATAAGACGACTAAAAATACAAAGGTCAATCATCCATGTCCGGAGATGGAGGTGGTGA
The DNA here is from genome assembly GCA_003255005.1 of Begonia fuchsioides. Lineage (NCBI taxonomy): Eukaryota > Viridiplantae > Streptophyta > Magnoliopsida > Cucurbitales > Begoniaceae > Begonia > Begonia fuchsioides. Next base: position 12,183 of record QAOC01049095.1, on the reverse strand, counting down.
ATATGCTAGTGTCTGTGGCTGCAGAATGTTGATGTCATGCGGGAAGCCAATGTACGTATCAAGGGACTGCGCCATCCTGGTCAACTGGTCGTGGATGGGGTCTAAGTGTGTGCCCTAGTGTAGTTGCATATCCTAAACTTCATGAAGGCGATCCCACATCTGACACTTAGATGACTCCTTATCTTACTGTTGTAAGGTGAGATGCTCTATATGCTCATACAACCGTCTTTGCTGTGCCATATGCTCTGCATGATAGGTCGCGATCTGCTCCATCAACGCCGCTAGTGATGGATCATGCATAGATAAAGATGTTTGATCATAAGAGATTGTGAATGTGGGGTGCAAGCATCATCAGCATGTGTGTAGTCCGCACCAAATGCATATGCAGCCTCATCATCAAGATCAATAACAGGCTCTCACGTGTATGAGGACCGAATATTATGCTATGTCTAGTGGGCCTGAGTAGGTTGTTGTGTGCGGGAGGTTGCACGTACCTAGATCTTATCTTGCTCCACAAGACTCATCCTCTTAAGACGCGTCTTGTCAAATGGGTCTGTAGCCCTTGTGTGCCCCATCAGCTCATCATCCAGAATATCATATCCAAGCTTCTAGATAAGATTATAGATCAATACACCATAAGGAAGACTTTTGAGACCACTGCTCTCCACCTCTACCATGTGCCTCATAATCAAGTATCCTGTGTTGAACCGCCATATGATTTACAACATGTAACTAATTTACATGTTCATGTAACTAATCAAGTCACGATAGTCATCACGGAGTAAGATAATCCAGCTAATTCTACTGTGCATAATCCTCACAGTAAGAGTTAGGTCTTTCAAATGGGGCTTGCGAAATACCTCAACATTATCGTTCTCTAGTATTAATTAAAGGAATGGTACTCCGAAGCCGTCACAAATGAACTCACACGGCTGAGATGCATGATATTGATAGAATGTGATATTGATAAATCCATAAATATTAATTTATAAATTTAGGAAACCTTCTTATGGATAGAATGTGAAATCAGAATTAGAATTGGATAAAGTACAATTTTCTAAAAATTAGGATTCTAACATACATTATTAAAGTGATCCAAAGCCGTATCAAAGATGTGATATTGATTTTTAATTATGTAATTTTCGTATTTTTTTATTTAACCAATTCCTTTTTTTTTTATCACAATCAATGATGTACCAACATTTTAAATTTCTTACTTTTTCATTGTTTTGAAGTAACTTTGTTGTTTAATTAACACTTAATTGTAATTGGCATTGTTGGAAGGAGTATTAGAAAGGGATTAAAGTTATTTGTCTGCATGTGTTTATCGTATCTTGTCTTGTCCATGTCACTTTTGAAGGAGTTGAATTGTTCAAGATTTACGTTCAAATTCGGGGGACAGGTCTCTAGAATGCACACAATCCAAGACTATAGCTGCGAAGACTCCTACTTTTCGTGTTGTAATTCACTGTAAGAAACTTTATTTCATTGCGCATCATTTCATATAATAGTAATTCTGTCTAATTCTTCTATCGTTATTTTTATGTATGATACGTGCTAGAATTGCGGATCAAGATACGTGCCCCGTTGATCCAATCTCCCCAAGGATGGGGACTCAAATATTTAATGAAATCGTAAAGGACTGGGTTTGATGCTTCTCAACCTTTCTCACTAATTGCAAGAGAAGTCAAATGCTTAAAGGAGACATTCTGGAGATGCTGAAACCCCTTGGAACAAAACAATAAACAGGTTTAGGTTTGTAGCCCAGCCATCATAGGCAGTTTTTCTTTCAAAGTGAGAACCTGAATCAAAGATCTCTTAGTGTTAAAGACTGCGCACCGAATTGAAGATCATAAAGCTAAGAAGTTGAATGTATGCAGGAACAGCAAACCATTGCAAGATTGATAAAAGCATTAGAGTTATTCGACTAACATGAAGGTGTATAGGCAACAGAAAAGATCCTCGAAAGCTTATAGTTTTCAATATTTTTCTAAATTTTCAAATTCAGACAAACCTATGATGAACATTTAACTGTCAATTTTTTAAGGCTAATTTCAACTGACATTTGGAAGACTTAATGACAACTAAATTTAACGTATGATCTATGAATTTAATTTTCCACATGTCTAGTTTCTAATGGTTCAAATTTCAGGTCATCGAAATACTGCGAAAGAAGTTATGATCGTTTTAGTAACAACAAAACAAAAGTTACTATGACAATTTTAGAGATAAAGTTTAAGCGTTATTATTTTAATTAATTTTTTAATGTTATTTATGTTACTTTGTATTATATATAGTGTTTGAACAAAATGAAAAGATAGACAAGAGTCTACAGTTTGTTCTCTTTTCTATCTTTTGTTCTTTATCCTCTCTAAAAATTCATTTTTCCAAATTTTAACTTCTTCAAATTGATATTAGAGCTGTGTCAAACAATGAGAGCACAATGTTTGTGCAAATGCTGCTATTACTACTCACCAAAACATACTACGACAATTGAAACATTCAAATGTGTGCCTTGCTCTGTGTAGAAGAAGGTGGAAGAAAATGTGAATCTAGTAACGAAAGATTATAACAAAGATAATGACATTCTCATGATGGACAATACACTCCAAATGAAGATATGGTGTGGTATTTCAACATCAGTGCTAGCAATTGAAATGTGTGGGCTCACACGTCTCTTTGTTGATATGTAAGAGATAGATGAATGACATGTGTCTTTTAGAAATGCATTGAAAGTTCAAGCCCAAGACCAAAGAAAGATATGTTTTTCCCAAAAAATAAAAAATAAGATAGTATGGAAGATGTCTACTAAGTACGTGGATTGAAGAGTAATATTTTTAATATGAGATAATTGTTGGGTAAATGATATTCGATTTTTATGAAAGATTGAATATGACACTTCAAGGATAAAATAGTGAGTTGCTCAAGTATATTGAGATGACAAAAAAATTAGATGTTCCACATTGGAGGACAAAACATGGTTATAACACTTACCGTATAGAAATTATACATGTGCTATCCAACATCGATTTTACCAAGGAGTTTTGTCAAAGTTGTGTACTTGACAAGCAAGCAATGACAGATTTTCAAAAGAAAACAAAATATAATGCAAAAAAACCTCTTGAGTTGGTACACACAAGCATTCGTGTTTGGTTAAACCAAATTGTCATAACTCATAAGTAATAAACCAAATTGTCATAACTCATAAGTAATAATAATACATGTACCAACTCAAGAGGTTTAGTAATGATTTTGCAGTTTAATTTGGTTCGGTTTGGTTAATTTTGAATTCACAATCCTGAACCGAGAGTAAATACATGTATGTCAACACATATACATGCATGTATATATTTCCAAGAAATACGAGGGCAGATATATTGAGAGAGTTCATTTATTTCACACATACTGACAAGGTAGCTTTCAATCCTTGCCTCAACAAATAAGAGCCTCTCCTCGCCCAAAACCCGACACAAGTAAATCAAATCATTCCACACCATGACACTGACCAGAGAATATTGAACAACTATAAACCCTTACATGGAATTTCAAGCATGCTTTGCTATTGTCTGGTGAAGCCCCTCTTTGCTTGCGCCCACCATTTTGTCCACCAATTTCCCCTCCTTGAGAAATATGAAGGTCGGCATCGCCTCCACGTTCCACTCCTCTGCCACAGTCTGCAGAATAGATAGAGCTTCAAGTGTAAGATTATCGGTTCGAAATGGAGTTAATGGAAAGAGTAGCTCAATTTTGTGAGCTTTGAATGAAATTGGATTACACTCAGTTCATCCACGTCCACTTTCAAGAACAGGACGTTTGTTAGCGTCTTAGCCAGCTCTGCGAATATTGGAGCAATAGCACGGCATGGACCACACCAAACGGCCGTGAAATCCACCACAATCTAGCAAGCAATATCCATGAAAATTGTTTTAATTCCCATGTGAAATTCAACAAGTTTTGATTTTGAAAAGAGCTACAAGGAAAGGTTCAAAGCCCCCAGATAAAGCACGCTGTAGTGCGAGAACTGATTTTTCATCCTCAGATCCATGAGTACAGTTCATTAAAACAAGAAGGGGGCTCGCCCATAGAGAGATCAATAACCAATTTAGATCTTTCACAAGCTAATAAATTCACCAAATTCTTCGCTCGATGCTATCAAACAATTACAAAGAAATTGATTAGAAGGAATAACAGCGAGGTTTAGTTGACAGCATCAAATAGCCAAAAAAGCCAAGGCTGCAGCCAAAGCACAGCCAACCAAGACATAGATCAAACAACCCCAGAAGCCTCACAAATCCTTCTCTCATTTTATCGAATAAACAAAATAATAGCAGCGGAAGAGCAAAGAGAAATCAAACAGACAAAATCAGGTCACAAAACCATCGATATAAAATAAATCAATCATAAACCCTAGAAAAAAATGCTTCCCCACATTGAATCGACAATCAAAACCTAATCGACACAACGAAACCTCGTAATTACGTTAAATAAACAAAGAGAACAAGCGAAACAGCTACAACGAAATAAAACAACCAAAAACAAAGGAGAGCGAATCTACAATATACCAGTTTTTGGGATTCCTTTCCTTTCTCGAGCTGCTCCTTCCACGCTTCAACTGAGTGGCAAGCAACCACCTGTCCCTCTTCCGCCATTGACTTCTCTTGGACGCGCACCACCGCTACGCTTTTCTTCGAACGATCGAATGGTTAACAATGGAGCCCTCCGGCCTGTATTTATAGACACAAACGGGACATATCTTGACCATATTAGCCCTCTCATGTCGTATAACTCCGAAAATACCATCGCCCTTATATTGGATGGAAAATACAAGAATGCGACAAGAATATTTGTATTAGATAATTACTTATTATTGCTATTTCATTTAAAAACTCCCCATTGGGTAAAACTAGTGATAACGTTTGACTTTTGAGAGATCAATTTTCTTGCAACCTTGAATTTAACTGTTTTTTCAACCAACACCACACCATTAATATTTCTTACATATTTATTTGACAGAGTATTTAATAATTGTTTTATTTTCCAACGGAGAATAAAAACTTTTCAAGCGACATATCCAGCTATAATCGTCGAGAAAATATCGGAATAAGCTTCTAATGTTATATTTTCCGATGAGAAAGACAAAAAATACAATTGGATAGTAGATAGAGAGTTAGAGAGATAGTGACAATGGTCAAGAGAGAAGAGAGAATTAAGTACAAAAACTAAGACCCATTTAATCATCCAAGTGTTCGTTAAACGAATCATTAAGTCGAGATCAGCTACAAATGACTATGAAAACTAAGAGTGTAGAATAATATTCATAATAAAATTTAGGGTTCATAGAATCATTGCGTTAATGATATTTGGGTAGAAAGGATAAGCTTTTTAAAACGTTCTTTGTCACAATTCATCTGGAAAAAAGGATAAGCTTTATGTGTATCAATCTCATTGTAGAAAGAATGATGGATTTATACTTTCAAATTTTAAACTCTTTCTCGGTGCCATTCTTCCCTTGCAGATCTTCGAGTTTCGCTACAGAATTGTGATGCACACTCTCCTCCAGACNCCTAGAACTAAACCTGACCATAATTAATTTTTAAGTCTAGTTCTTATCGATTATATACTAGTTTCTTAATGATCTTCCATTATACAGAATAAACTTAAATGGTACAATTTTGTTCTTAATGTAGCGAATTTGGCTATCCATTATTAAACATTAATTTTTTAATTGGTTGACTTATTTCAATTTACAAATTTTATAACAATTTTTTAAATCTAATTTGTTTATATTGAAAGTTTGAAAAAATATATTTAATGAAAAAGAGTAGAGCATGATCAGAGCAAAATATGTTATCTGAATCTTGCTTGGTTCTACACTTCAACAAACCGAATATTGTCTAAAAATTTGAAACTGAATTTTAATGGTCCGATCCCATTTTTCTAAAAGATTGAATCTACACAAAGATCGAATGCCCTTATCGATGATGCCTTGTTCGTAAAACGATACATTTTACGAAAATATAATTCTTGTATTTATTTAGTCACCACTATTTAACGATGACTTATTAACATTCATAAATATCAGTCACGCAGAGGGAGTTTACCTGCCCATTTATTTACATATTCTATCATTAAAATTTAAAAGATAAGAGTTGTTCATGACTTTTACTCAACTTGGCATTGTAGTAGGCTAAGTTCGACTCGAAACCTAATTTATCTTGACCAACTAAATCGTTTGATTAGATGTCATAATTAATTTTACTTTAACGGTATTTTAGTTTTCCATAAAAAAAATTTCTAACTTAATGGGAGTAGTGAGCGATCTAGATTGTATGCCTCATCTCAGCTCCGACCCGTCAATTGAGACTTGATCAAACTCAAGACACTCATGTCGCGAGCCAAGTTTAGGTCGAATTTTTCAACAACTTTAATCCGTGGCAATGAAATGATTCATAGAGTTGAAATAGGCATTGAATTGAGGTAGTAATAATGTTTGATAATTGTAGCTTTGCATTTTATTATTAAGCCGCTTAAATAACTGCATTGGCTTGAAATATTAAAGCATTATCAATCATACAACTAACATTATTAAGATGGAGATTTCGTATCGCAATCGACTGTATATTTTCTATTTTCCACTCGCCCATTATTCAAAAGGCACCATTGTTCCTTAGTTTGTACCAAAATTGTCAAAAGATAAAGAGAAATGCATAATAAGTTTGAAAATATCAAAAATAAAAAAATAAGAATTGAAAATTAGGCTCTTATTTTGGTTTGGTTGGAAGAGTTCAAGCAGCCAGTGTGGTCCTCACAAAGAGTTCGATATGTTCATTTGCACGAGGAAACTCAAGGGTTTCAACACGAGTGTCGTGTTACTATTCCCACCTACTTAAATTTTTTAAATAAATTAATATTATATTTATTTTCTTATTTCACTATAATAAATATCAAATAATAAATGGTATAAACTAATAAACTAAAAAAAAGAAATAAAAAAAAGTAAAGCATACATGACTGAAAATAAAAAACAAAAGTAGAACAGTTTCGTCCATCACTTGGCTCGGAGATGTAGCTTAGTTGCTGTGGTAACTATAATTATTATGTAATGA
>QAOC01049093.1:9966-20964 GCA_003255005.1 Begonia fuchsioides | reverse complement strand
AATATTATACATTAGATTTCAAACAAAACATTTCAATTTACATGAGCCACCCACCGGTCAAAATCGCACTGACAGCCACAATCTTCAGCAATGGACGTACTTCACCACCTCGAGCTTCTATCAGCAGTAAGTAGCATCCACAATATTTATTTCATCACCTACATTACAAAGCTTATCTAATGAGCCTAACGCTCAGTAAGTTAATCCATAATAATAAAACATTTATGAGACCTTTATGCATATGCTGCTTTATAAAAACAATGCAGTTCAATATCATTCATTTCGTTTCTTTTCTTTCACTTAACAGTCCAGTTAATGTGGGTAATACCGTCTATGGGAGATTAGGCATCATTTGGTCCAACCTCTTATGACAGCCAAACTCAACCCCGCCCAACATGTAACTATTTACGTACATTTCGTTCATTTCTTTTCTTTTCTTTCACTTAATAGTCCAGTTAATATGGGTAATACCGTCTAGGGGAGAGTAGGCACTAGTTGGTCCAACCTCTTGGGACAGCAAAACTCAACCCCGCCCAACATGTAACTATTTACGTACATTTCATTCGTTTCATTTCTTTCATTATTTGATCGTTGAAGGTACCACGGGAGAGAGTAGACACCATTTGGCCTCCCTCGAGGCAGTCTAACTCGAGCTCCTCCTTCAACGACCCGTTGCATATTATTATGAAAATCATGCATGTAAATCATTTTCGTATTTTCTTTTCTAAAACCATGATGCATGAACAATTAAAATGCATGAACATGTAAACATGCAATAAAATGTACAATTCAAACATTGTAAGCGTTCTAAACATGCATCTTTATTCTAACACAAATAATCAATCAATCATCAAACAAGGCACACAAACATATCCTCAAATAAATTGAGGTCGGTGTATTGTGCATTACACCCCAAACAATCCACCATATTTCAAAATCATAAATCTTAATCTTTGTAATGTAATCCCCTTAGGGCCAATCACATGCAACATTAACTTACCTTAAGTCCTTAGCTTTATTGAAAAACTTGATCAATATGTTGCTGCTCTTGAAAACCAAAAAATGCAAGTAACGTAGTTCATTAACTTCAAACAACCATAACTTCTTCGATAATGATGCATTTGTGATGCTACTAGTGTTAAACTATTCTTTAAAGAGTCTACTATAACTTCTTAGAAGACACTAAATTCATAAAACTAACGTAGCATAATGTGTCGGGACATACTAGTGAGAATGCTTCTCTGAAAACAAGGACCGGTCGACCCAACCTTGGAGGGGTCGACCCATGCTAAAAAACAAAGAGTGTGTATTCCAAAAATTGGGAATCGGTCGACTCTAACCTATAAGGGGTCGACCGCAGCTCTCCCCAATTTCCGTAGACTAACTTGCAACATCCATAACTTTTAATACATAAATTCAAATTGAGTGATTCAAATGACTATAGATCACTCTAGGAGTCTACTTTAACGCTTATGAAGGATATAAACTCAAATTCTTACTACTTCTCTACAGAATCTCCAAAACTCTAACTTTGTTCATTCTTAACTCTTTTCTTATCTCTTAGCATGAAATCACTCATTTTTTATCCACCAATTCAAACACTACTATCATATTATCCTTACTGAACCTAAAAGAAAACTCAGAGGATAGAAAAATTACCTTGAATCTCAGCTTCCACGAAAACTTCAGAGTTTTCCTCCTCTCCTCTGAGATATCTCACTCTTTTCTCTCACAATATCTCTTTTTTTCTCAACCTCACTCTTCTCTTTATCAACGTGAGAACTTCAGAGAAGATAGGGAAAAGAAATTGTGATGGGAGGGAAATGGCAGACCATGCCTTCTTATCTCTTAATTAAACAAAATCAACCTTTCATTTATGTCCATTAATCGGATTTGCCTAAATTTTGGCTGACTTTTCAATGGCATGTATGAATGTGTCCACCGCTCGTCCAATTGTGTCGACCGAAGGAAGTTCCCGAGAGTCATTTGTGTCAACCGCTTGGTCCTGGGGTCGACCGAAAGTGTCCCAAGGGTTAAGTTGTGTCGACCCTTCCTCGGCCCTAGGGCGACCGAAGTATTCCAGTTCTGTCGACCCTTCCTCGGCCCTGGGGCGATCGAAGTATTCCAGTTGTGTCGACCATTGTTCGATCTTGGGGTCGACCGAAAATGTTTCAGAGGGTTCTATTGTGTCGACCCCTTCTTGATCCTGGGTCGACCGAAGTATTCCAATTGTGTCGACCCCTTCTTAGATCATGGGGTTGACCGAAAGGTCATATTGTGTCGACCCCTCCTCGATCCTGGGGTCGACCGAAAGGTTATATTGTGTCGACGCCTCCTCGTTCCAAGGGTCGACCGAAAGTACTTCCTAACACTTAGAAGATTTTCTAACCTTTTCGAATAACAATATTACTTATACCCCCTTAAACCTTATTTTCTTCATCACCTTCAACTTACTAAATTGCTAACATCCACAATACTTAAATTCCTCAATAACTACCCGACATTCATAAAACAAATCTTAAACATTTACATCTTAAAGTCACAAGATTCTAAAATAAAAATGAGGGTTGTTACACATTCATTTATGTCTAAAGAGTTTTCTAAGAAGTTGAACTGGATACCTGAGGTGGCAGAGCAGTTGTATGAAGTAATGCTACCTTCAGGTGATAGTCTACTGTTAGACAGAGTAATTATAGATTGTGAGGTTTATCAAAATTTGCCCCACACTTAGATGAGTAAAGAAAAACTTAAAGTGTACTAGTACATTCAAGGTCTAAAGTTTGAAACTTATAAAGGAGTTAAAGTAGCTGGTACCAAGAACGTTAATCATGCTAATGTGGTGGCCGAGAATCTTGGAAATTTAGATGTTGTTTATAAGGTAAAAAAATCTTTGATGAGAAATTCTTTGAACCGATAATACCTCAATCAAGTAAAGAATGACAACCACTGAGAAGATAAAAAATGATCAAGTGAGGATAAGCTCCAAGGAGGTAAAGCAAAAAGTAAGTTTAAGGTTCTTCTCAAGCCAAGTTATGCCAAAGACTTAAAGGAGGCAATTTGGAAAATGTGCTATCGGCACAGGACGTCTAGTGACATGCCACGGGATGACACTATCCGATCCATCCCTTAAGGAGCTGTCACCCGAGCTCGCGCTTAGGAATTTTCTAACAAATTTCTTCTTTTTGCAGGAGAAGAATTATCTAACTTCAAGATACCATTGTCTTTGGAACACGACATACAAAAATCATTTCATTCAATTACTTGGAAGGACGATAATAAAGGTTCGGGAAACACCTCACCAACTCACATCAAAACCATGATGGAACCCGAGGAACCTCATCCAAGAGATTAATACTACAAGGAGCAAGGAATAAAGGAGAAGCAACCTGGAATTGCTTTCGTTTCATTGGTTTTTAACTTTCATTTTTGGACTACTATAATCTCACGTGGAATTGCATGGCATGCATGAGGAGTTAATCACTCTCAATCACCGATTTTGGGAGGGCATTTTTATCACAATTTTGAAACCATAATCAGCTATGGAGGAGCTTGGACGTGGAGGCTTTTGATTGGTCCATTTCATATAAACTTGGATCACCATCTTGGCAACCCTCGGCCACCCGATTCCATTGTGTTTCTTTGATTCAATTTTGTGTTTGTTCATATTTTCTTTATTTACTCTTGTAACGACCCGATTCCAAGGACGCCGATTACTTGCTTTACTTACTTCACTTACTTTACTTTCTTCCTTTACTTTAGTTTATTGGCGACCCGAGAACTGGTTCGTTATTGCGTTCTTACTTACTTACTTAGGTGGAACACTCGTTTTCTTTAAATTTCTGAAACTAAAACTATCTTTAGCTTATAAAATAGTTTAAGAGGAAAATCGTCCACTTGAAAAACATACATTCACTCTAAAATACTTTAAAATCCATCACACGAAAATAAGGGTATACATTTAATTACATCTTCAAAACATTCAAAACAATTTTATAAAATATCTATGTGTGTCATACATCACTCCCTGTCGGTCATCGCTCTATAAACCGTATAATTTGAACACTCCTCTGCTCTAACCTCTTGGTCAGTCACTTGCACTCTTTCCTCCATTACAATTCCTACATTGTAAAGCCTAAATTATGAGCCTAAAGCTCAGTAAGAAGCATAACTATAAAATGCAATGCATGAGTATGCTATGTCATTAAAACAATGCACATTTTCATTCACGTATCTTAGGTTTCATATCTTCTATACTGCATTATTCTTACTTATCGATCCGGCTCCGCACCTCGTGGTTCCACCCAGTCCTCGAGACCGAGCTCTCCACCGCGTGGTTCCACCGGTCATTTACATGTTTGGCTTATCGATCCGGCTATGAACCTTGTGGTTCCACCCAGCCCTCGAGACCGAGCTCTCCACCTCGTGGTTCCACCGGTCGTTTACTTTACTAATTCTTATGTTCAAGTTCTTAATTTGTCGGAGACAAAATATAATCAGCGCCTCATACCACCAATCATATCCCGTTTACCTCCAACTACGTTGTAAAACCATGCATGAAAATAGTTTGTAGACATTTTGTAAAACTATGATGCATGACCATATGAACATGAAAACATCTCTTAAATCATATCACATAACATGAAAATAAGCATACATCACCAAACATATCATGCGAACAAACATGCAGCACACAACAAACAATCATCCTAGTCTTTGCAATGTAGTCCCACTTAAGGGCAAAACAATCTTAATGCTAACTTACCTTAGCTCCTTTCTTTGAATCAATCCTCTAAGTCCCTTATTAATCCAATAAATGACCTAAACATATAAATCGTATACGCATCAGAAATCGCATAAAATCTTAACTTTCTATTCCAACTTCAGATGACTATAACTTCCTCATTAATGATCCATTCCTCATGATTAAGCTGTCAAATTGTTCCTTAAGGAGTTTACTATAACTTCTTAGAAGACACTAAATTTAGAAAACAAACGCATGTCGACTTACGTGGACAAAACAAAGGGCATTCATTGTTTGAACAGTGATTGGGTCGAAATAAACTTTTAGGGGTCGACCCATGTCGATAAAACAGAAGCGTCGCCTTTTTAAAATCGAGTTTCGGTCGACCCAAACTGTCAGGGGTCGACCCAAACTCTCCCTAGTTTCCATCCACTAACTTGCGACATCCATAACTTTTTTCTACATAGCTTCGAATCGAGTGATTTCAATGGCTATAGATCACTCAAAGAGTCTACTTTAACTCTTATGAAGGACATAAACTCTAATTCGTGCTCAAACTTGACCGAATCTCAAAAACTCTAGCTTTATACATGAATAACCGATTTCATAACAATTAACCTAAAATCCTCCATATTTATCCACTAGCTCATCCAATACATTCATATTAACCTTAATGAATCCTAAAAGAAACTCAGAGGATATAAAATATTACCTTGAGCTTCAGCTTCTGCGAAAGTTTCAGAGTTTTCCTCTTCCCTTCCCTTTCTCACTCTTTTCTCTCACGAAACTTCTTTTCTTTCTCAATCTCTCTCTCCCTTATCAGACGAGAGAACCCTGAGTAAATAGATAGGGAGAAGAGGTCGTGTTGGTAGGGGAATGGTAGACCATGCCTTCTTATCTCTTAATTAAATGAAATTAATCTCCTCTTTACATCCACCGATCAGATTTCCCCACGTTTTGCCTTACTTTTCAACTCAAAACAGGAATGTGTCGACCGCACGTCAATTGTGTCGATTGAAAGTATTCCCAGAGAACATTTTGTGTCGACCGCACGTCTATTGTGTCGACCGAACGTATTCCCAGAGAACATTTTGTGTCGCCTCCACTAAATTCTTGGGGTTGACCCAAACACACAATTGTGTCGACCCCACCTAATTCCTGGGGTCGACCTAAAGTAGACAATTGTGTCGACCAAACATTGTTCATAGGTCGACCGGCAGTTGCAACTTTCATAACTTTTGTTATACAACTTAGATTTCTATGATTCAAACACCATTCTTTTTTTTATTAAGTCTAGTTTAATTTTTTAGAAGACATAATCTTCAAATTCAGAGCGTAAAGATATCAAGTATACAAAACACCAAATAATGCTCTAAAGTTCATATTTCTTAGTCCAGTTTTCATTTATCAATTTTTTTTTAACGTGCATAACTTTTTCACCACAACTCCAATCGAGTTGTTCAACCTATTAATCTTCTCCTTTTGATGTCTTCTATAATTTCTTAGAATAAACGAGGGTTGTTACAAATCTCTCGTACCAGCCATGTAATTTTTCAGATTTGAATTGAATAAGAGATTAATTTCTTTTTCAATTGGAGTTTCTTCCTTTGGTGTTTTCGAACATCCAAAGATTCGGTCTCCGATTCACCTTGAATCGGCCACCGAAAGACAATCCGGTGTTGATCAAATTTCCGAGTTAATTCGATTAATCCTTGCCTCAATTGTCCAGCCTTCTTCAAGGATTTCAAGAGAAGTTGAGGGTCATTCAACTTATCATCCATCCCTTGTTAATTTTACAATCAAATATCCCCCAATCCGTTCCCTAACCAAGTCACCTCCTTATCCGAATTCATATCTTCCAATCCCTCCATGAAATTCCTCTCAATATTGGAAGAATTATCCCACATTCATTCTTCAATAATCCTTCAAAAATCAAGATCAAAACTCACTCTCAATCACGAGATTTGATCTCGTTGAGAGTTTTCTGACCGTTGACGCTGTTTTGCTGAATTGGGTCAACACATTCGCTGTTGGGGTCGACATAAATTCTTCTCTGGAATCTGTAGGGTCGACACAACCTTTTTTGCGGTCGACATAAACTTGAAGAATCCTTCTCTTAGTAAGTCTGGGTCGACACAGATGTTGGTTGGGGTTCGACACAAATCTAAAGGATTCGTGGAAAAAGCTGGGGTCAACACAATTAGAATAGGGTCGACACAAATGGGTTGGGTCGAGACATATTTTGAACTTTAGAGTTGACGTGTAAAATGTAGGCTGGGCGTTGAGGGGTCGACACATAAAATATGGTAAGGTCGACACAATGACTTTCCTAGGGTCGACACAGACGGTTTGAATGAGTCGACATATTTGCACGTTGTATCGCCCTTTTTGGGTCGACACAAGATTTATAGGTGGGTCGACACAATTGGAAAGACCCGGCCTCTGTTTTACTAAGGGTCGACATAAAACACTAAGGGTCGACACATTTGTGAAAGGCTAATCTTCTGTTTTGAAAAGGGGTCGACACAAATTCCTATGGGTCGACACAAACTGCATATATATTTGAAATTGCTGCAGCACTTAAACAAATTGTTAGACTTTAATTGTACCCTTCAAAGAGAGTATTTCTCATGAATGGTTGAGTCTAATTTAAGCATTGTAAAGTAGTTTATTTGATCTATTTTATCTTTCATGCTCATCTTACATAGTTATCATAAAAAAACAATTGATTGCTTTAAAACACACTTTTAAAGCCAACAATCTCCCCCTTTTTGATGATGACAAAAACTTTGAAAGATAAATTGCTCCCCCATTGACATAGCATGTATAAAAGATATTCAATGCTCCCCCATACAATGACACTCATGCATGACAGAATAAAAATCACTTATCCAAGACAGATTATCACAAATTATCATATCTTATGTATTGTGATAGAATAATATAACTTATGCATTTTTCTCCCCCATTGACATTATCAAAAAGAGTAAACATCAACATTAATATATAGAATATTCAATACGAGAAAAAGTAGCATTGTTGATACAAAGGAGAAGATACGCAAGAAGTTGAGAGTTTCTCCTAAGACAAAAAAATTTTCTATACTACTCTACAGCTGGAGGAGGAGGATTGTATTGTAACAACGGCAGGAGTAGTAACTTCAACCTCCATTGGATCAACTGCCCGTGCAGTGGCTGAGGAGAGAGCTGGAGATCGAATAGGAGAGGGAAACAATGAAGGAATTGTCGAGGGATCTTGAACAGGATTAGGAGGTCCAGACATACTAGGCCTCAATGTAGATTCACACCATTGATAGTACAACCTCTCAAGGTTGTCATGAAGAAAATCAACCTTATGATGAAGTGCAGAATTGGATGCGGCAAGGGAATCTACTGTTCTTTGAAGAGAATCATTATGGTGGACAAGAGAATCTACTGTGGATGCTAGGCTTGAAATCTGTCCGGTGAGCAAATCAAATTGTTCTTCCATCAAAGTGATAATGCGTTGTGAACGGGAAGAAGATCTAGGCTCGAGATGAATATCATCATCATTACCAGTCTGACGAGCAGGAGGATCAGCAATGGCCACTTTGTATTGCCATATCCCATCCTCGTCTTGAGCTAAGCCCATTCGAGCAAGAGTTGAAGGACTATACTTTTCAAATTTTCTGACGCGAGTGATTGGCTCAGTAGAAAGAATCTCAACCTCATTTTGTTGAAGAATTTCCATTATTAGGAGGTTGAAAGGCAAGGACTTGGATTCCTTATCCAAGACATCCATCATCCGTCGCATGATGATGTATCCTAGGTCTATGCGACGTCTTCTAAAGAACATAAAAAGTACATACAGCTCCATGTTGCTGAATCGGGACCACTAGCCTTAGGTTGATAAGGCACTGAATTGGGATCCTTCCTGATTTGTCCAAGAAAAGGCCAGTACTCTTCATCCATCATGATTGTAGGCTCGGAGTGCTGCTCATAATATGAAACAATTTTTCCATCGGATGTACAATTCAAAATTATATTCAGTTGATAACTCGTGAATTGTATTTTCTTTCCAAATACATAGCTCTTAAGGATAATCGATTTTTTGGTGTAATCTAGATTTGCATAGAATAGTCTCACCGCCTTCTTTGAATAAGGGCCATATAAGGATAAAAGATCGGAAATTCCTAGAAACTCACAGCTTTCTTGGATATCTATTCCAGGAATAGAGTTATGCTCATATATCCTACTTAAAATGAGAGGTTTGTTCTGAAAGATTGAATAAAACTTATCTTGGCTACTTTGTTTTTGGAATAAGCATTTATCTAGCTCAGAAGGTTGAATTTCTATGGGAGGAGCTGAGGAGGAGGCTGCAATGTCCTTCGATTTAATGGCTGCCTTCTTTCTCCTCACTGAAATTTTTGAGGTGGAAGCCATTTGAGGAGAGGGAATCGGAGGCTGGAGGATTGAGTCGACCAAAAAATCGCTGAAACAGAGAGAGCGCAAGAAAGACAACAACGCGATAGGGTTTTAAAAGCAACTACGAACCTCGTCGACCGATTGATGGTTGAAACCAAGAACCGGTCGACATCTCCAATTTTTATGTTGACCCTTTCTGCGACAGATTCAAAGTCCGGTCGACACACTCTTCTTTATGTCGATCCTTTTTACGGCAGAATCAAAGTTCGGTCGACACACTTTTCTTTTGTGTCAACCGCTGTCACAGGAAACAACATGAATAGAATGATGTTTCTAAACACCATCAAGCCGAATTACTCTCAATCAAATTCTAATTCCATTGAAGGTCTTTTCATCCAAGGGTTTAGTAAATATATCAGCTAATTGAGCACTTGACTTGACAAATTCTAAGATAATATCCCATTTTTGGACGTGATCTTTGATCAAATGATATCTTATTTCTATATGCTTAGTTCTAGAATGAAGTATAGGATTTTTACTGATGTTTATAGCACTAGTGTTGTCACACATAATAGGAATCTTAGAGAATGAGAGATTGTAGTCTTCTAAGGTATGCTTCATCCAAAGCATTTGAGCACAACAACTTTCGGCTGCGATATACTCGCTTTCGACGGTTGAAAGTGCTACTGAGTTTTGTTTCTTAGAAAACCATGAAACTAAAGATTCACCTAAAAATTGACAAGAGCCACTAGTGCTCTTTCTATCCACAAGGCTCCCAGCATAATCCGATCTGTATATCCAATTAAGTTAAGCGAGGTTCCCTTTGGATACCATAATCCTAAATTTACTGTTCCACTCAAGTATTTGAAAATCCTTTTGACAGCTTTTAAGTGAGATTCTTTAGGTGTCGCTTGAAATCTAGCACAAAGACATACACTAAAGAGAATATCGGGTCTACTAACGGTTAGATATAGAAGAGATCCAAGAAGAGATCCACTCATACCACGATATTTCTTAATTTCCACAACTTGACCATTTTCATCTTTGTCCAATTTAGTTGTGGTACTCATGGGAGTTCTAGAGGATTTGCAAGAGACCAATCCGAATCTCTTAAGCAATTCTTTGACATATTTTTCTTGACAAATGAATGTTCCCTCTAAGGATTGTCTAATTTGGAGTCCTAGGAAGAATTTAAGCTCTCCCATCATGCTCATCTCAAATTCATCTTGCATGAGAGAAGCAAAGCTATCGCAAAGCTTTTTGTTCGAGGCTCCAAAAATGATATCGTCCACATAAATCTGGACAAGGAGCAAATCATTACCATCGTGTTTAGTGAAGAGGGTTGAATCAATTTTTCCCATTTTGAACTCTCTCTC
Source organism: Begonia fuchsioides (assembly GCA_003255005.1). Lineage (NCBI taxonomy): Eukaryota > Viridiplantae > Streptophyta > Magnoliopsida > Cucurbitales > Begoniaceae > Begonia > Begonia fuchsioides. The sequence continues at coordinate 10,444 of QAOC01049093.1, read as the reverse complement.
TAAAAGAAAGTTCTTCAACCTATCATACCAAGCACGAGGAGCTTGTTTGAGACCATAAAGAGCTTTATGAAGCTTATAAACGTGGTCTACATTGTCAAAGGCTTCAAAGCCAATAGGTTCCTCCACATATACTTCTTCCATTATATAACCCTTTAGGAAGGCACTCTTAACGTCCATTTGAAATAGAGCAAAATTTTTCTGGCACGAATAAACAAGTAGCATGCGAATTGACTCCATTCGTGCTACTGGTGTAAAGGTTTCTTCAAAATCTATTCCCTCTTCTTGATTGTATGCTTTTGCAACCAATCTTGCCTTGTTTCTAATAACAACGCCATGTTCATCTAGTTTATTCTTGAATACCCATTTAGTTCCAATGATGGTGCGATCATTAGGTCTAGGAACTAACTCCCATACTTGGTTTCTCTCAAATTGATTTAGTTTCTCTTGCATGGCCATTATCCAATTTTCATCTAATATG
>QAOC01049087.1:0-16500 GCA_003255005.1 Begonia fuchsioides | reverse complement strand
TAGTTTTCAGAAATTTTAAAGTAATGAGTTTTCCACCAAGGTAATGTAAGTAAGTAAGTAAGTAAGAACAGTAACGGACCGGTCCTCGGGCTGCCCGCGAGTAAGCAAAGTAAAGTAAAGTAAAGTAAGTAAGTAAAGTAAAGTAAGGCAGAAAGCGGCGGCACGGGAATCGGGTCGTTACAGTATGTGTTGCATGCGTTTGGCCTATTAGAGGTCTACATTGCAAAGATTATGTGTTTTTATGATTTTTGATTAATCATAGACTGGTTGGGGTGTAATGCACAATACACCGACCTCAAGTCATTTGAGGATTGTTTGTGTGCTTTGTATTGATTGATTGATATATTTATATGACTATTGTTCAGATTAGATAGACTTTCTTGCATTAAGGATAGGATTGTATGTGACATGTTATGGAGATCATGCATCATGTTTTCTACGAATGATAACGAAAATGAATTTTCATACATGAAGACTATGAATTATAATATGTGAATCGTAGGGGGACGGCGGATTGGGTGTTAGGTTGCCCAAGGGGGTCTTTGATGCCTACATTCATTCCTGCAATATCTCTATTGATTCGATGAAGACATCTACGATACAGGAGAGTAAAGACGCCCTCGGCAATGGCTATGGGTCCATGTTACCGTGAGCCCAATGGGGTTTGACGGTAGGTTGTTATCTCCTAACGATATACGTTATGTAAACAATCAAGTTTTGTGGATGGTCGTCATATGGGGGGCGGATCAACACCACAAAAATGTAATAAGCTGCATTGTTTTAAATTATATCATTCATTACATCATCCATGTTTTATTTGCACTACTTACTGAGCTTTAAGCTCATTAGTTAGACTTTGCAATGTAGGTGATGACTTGAATGTTGAAGAAATGTCACCTAAGGATTTAATATGAAGGAGGAGGAGAGTGTCTTCCGTGGAGCCTTGTCGTTGTTAAGCGAGATTTTGACCGGTGGAGTAAGCTCACTAAAAGACACATGTTTTGAAGAGAACTTGTAAAAAGTTATTTTGAATTACAAATATGTAGTGTTTGTAAAATTTTATATTTTGAGAATGTGACCTATGTTTAACTACTTATAAGTGTGATTTTAAATGTTAGCTTCCGCTATGTATGTACAAATATATATGTATAGATTTGATAAAAGAATTTTCAACGAAAAGCTTTTAAAAGTACACAAAAAAACGGGATGTTACACTCTTCATCATTGTTCAGCATAACTTTTCTAACGACTATAGACATTTATCATCCTTTGCTATGTGATTTTCACCTGTTCAGACCATCGATTTTTGTTTTACCAATGACTATAGACATTTATCATCCTTTGCTATGTAATTTTCACGTGTTCAGTCCATCGATTTTTGTTTCACCCACTTCACTCCAAAATGATGGAGATCTATACTTTATTCCATACAACGGTTCAAATGGACCCATTTCAACCGATGGTTCATGGTTTTAGTTTTCATGGTTTAGGGTTTAAGGGTCCAATGTTCAGTGTTCGATGTTCAATGTTACAAGGTTTCAGAGTACAGGGATTAAAGGGGTTCCAGGGTTCCAGTGTTCAGGGTTAATGTTCAGGGTTCAGTGTTCTAGGATTAAAAGGTTTAGGGTTCAGGATTCTAGCATTTAAGGGTTTTAAGTTCAGGGTTAAGGGTTGTATGGTCCAAAGTTCAAGGTTCAAGGTTCCATGGTTCAGGGTTCAAGGGTTAAGGGTATAAGGGTTATTATTTCTAGGTTCAAAGGGTCCAAGGTCCAGGACTCCAAGGTTTAGGGTTCTAGGGTTCCATGGTTCAGGGTTCCAAGGTTAGGAGTTTAGGGTTCCAAGGTATGGGGTTTCAAGAGTTAAGGATTCAGATTCTAGGGTTTAGGTTTCAGGGTTCCAAGGTTTATGGTTCCAGGGTTAAGGGTTCAGGATTTAGGGTTCTATGGTTCAAGGTTTCAAGGTTCCACGATTCTAGGGAGGGTTTAAGGTTAAAGGTCTCAGTGTTTAGGGTTCCTAGCTTTAACATTTATTGTTCTAGGATTCCAGTGCTCAAGGTTCAAGGTTTAGGGTTCCAGGGTTCTAGTGTTCCACATGCCTAGGTTTAGGGTTCAAGGTCCCAAGGTTCAGGGTTCAAGAATTCAACGTTCATGGTTCTAGGGTTTAGGGTGTTGAGATTTAGGGTTTGAGTTCTAGGGTTCAAGGTTCAAAATTCCATGGTTCCAGGGTTTATAATTCACCGTTCTAGGGTTCAAGGTTGGAGGTTGCTAGGGTTCTGTGGTTAGGGTTCCAAGGTTATAAGGTTCCAGGATTTCAGGGTTTAGAGTTCATGGTTTAAGTTACAAGGTTTAGGGTTGAAGGTTCAAAGGTTCAGAGTTCAATAGTTTAAGGTTAGAGTTTAGGCTTCCAAGATTGAAGGTTCTACGGTCAAAGGTTCATGTTTCAGGGTTTAAGTTTCTAGGATTCTAAGGTTCCAGGGTTTCAGGATTCAAGGTTCTAGGGTTCATGGGTGTAAGGGTTTGAAGTTCAGGGTTTAGGGGATTCTAGGTTCCTAAGTTCCGAGTTCTAGGTTCAAGGTTCCAAGGTTCAAAGTTTAATAGTTCAAGGTTTAGGGTTTAGGGGTTTGAGGGTTCTAGGATTTGAAGTTGTAGGGATATGGATTCAGGGTTCCAAAGTTATGGTTTCGGGGTTCAAGGGTTTAGGGTTCAGGGTTATAGTGTTCAAAAGTTTAAGGGTTCTAGGAATTTAGGGTTCCAGGGATCCAAGGATTCTAGATCCATGGTTCATGGTTTAACGGTTTAGGATCCAAAGTTACAAAGTTCCAGGTTTCTAGGTTTCCTCGGTTTTAGGGTTTAGGGTTCCAAGGTTCATGGTTTATAGTTTAAGAATTCAGGGTTCATAAATCAACGTGTCAGGGTGCCAGCTTCCTGGGTTCAGAGTTCTAGGGTTCAAGGTTCTAAGGTTCAAGGTTTCCAAGGTTAAAGGATAAGGTTTCTAGTGTTTAAGGTTTCCAAGGTATAAGGTTCAGGGTTTAGAGTTCATGGTTTATGATTCATGGTTCAAAGGACTAGTGTTTCAAGGTTCAACATTCAATGTTCAAGGTTCTAGAGTTTAAGGTTCTAAGGTTAAGGGTTTAGGGTCATAAAATTTGAGGTTTCAAGGTTCAGGGTTTAAGGTTCTAAGGTTCTAGGGTTATATGGTTCATGGTTTAGGGTTCAATGTTCAAAGGTTTAGAGTTCTAGGGTTCAAGATTTTCTAGTTCAAGGTTCAGGGTTAAAGTTTCTAGGGTTCCAATGTTCCAAGGATAAGGGTTTGGGGTTCCAAGGTTTAGGGTTCCAGGGTTCAAGGTTTCATGATTTAGGGTTCCAATGTTCTAGGGTTTAGGGTTAAGGGTTCTAGGGTTCTAGGCTTCAAGGGTCTAGGGTTAGGGTTTCAGATCTAAGGCTTAAGTGTTCCATGGTTCAGGGTTTCAAGGTTAAGGGTTTATAATTTTAGGGTTTCAGGGTTCTAAAGTTCTAAGCTTTAGATTTTAGAGTTTAGGATTTAGGGTTCATGATCCCAAGATTAAGGGTTTCAAGTTCAAGGTTATAGGATTTAGGGTTCGGGGGTTCAAGGTTACAGGTATCCATGTTCTAGGATTCGAGGTTCATTGTTCCAAGATTTACGTTTTGAGGGTTCACGACTCCAAGGTTTAAGGTTCTAGAGGTTAAGGTTTATGGGTTCAAGGTTTAGCATTCAGGGTTAACAAAATTTAGGGTTTAGGGTTCAAAGGTTCTAGGTTTTAGAGTTCATGGTCAAAGTTAAGGATTAAAGGGTTCTAGGGTTTCATGGTTCAGGGTTAGGGTTTCAATGTTGCGGGTTCCAAGGTTCAGAGTTGCAAGGGTATCAGTGTTGTAGGTTCAAGTTTCAAGGGATCACAGTTTAGGTTTCTAGGGTTACATGTTTCAGGTTCTAGGGTTACAGGGTTTAGGGTTACAGAGTTCCAGCATACAGGGTTAAGGCTTTTAGTGTCCAGGGTTTGAGGGTTCCAGGTTTCAAGGGTTAAAGGCTTAAGCTTAAAGGTTCCAATAATTAGGTTTCCACAATTTAAGGTTCAACATTATGGTGCCAGGTTCCAGGTTTTAGGGTTTGGTGTTACGGGTTCAAATTTCTATGGTTCAAGGTTCCAAGGTTAAAGGCTCAAGTTTTCAATGTTTCGGGGTTCCAAGGTTAATGGTTCCAATGTTCTACGATTTCAAGCTCATAGTTCTAAGATTCAGGGTTCTAGGGTTTAGAGTTTCATAGTTAAAGGTTCCAAGGTTCCAGGAGTCGTGGAGAAAAGGTGGATTTTCAACCAAAAACTGGGAGCTCCGGAATCAAGCCCGAACCCGAACCCGATTGAAGTATCAGGTTACATGGCGAGTTGGAGTCCCATGCAAAAGTGATCAAGGGTTCCACGACTCAACTCACTAGCATTTACATGGATTGAAGGAATTTTACCGCATTTTTAGCCTAATTTTTACGTGACTTTTTCGTTGGATATTTGGAGAACCCGAGAGGGTTTCTCGGCTAGGTTTTATTGTGTTTATTTTTGCAAGCTTGCATGGGGTTTTGCATGAGGAATTTTTGGCTAAGAGAAGAGTATTTTGGGCCAAGGAAGAAGGGAAAATTGGCTGAGGAGATTCAAGATACGTGGCTTTCACATTCTTGCAATCTCATTGGTCCAATTTTCCCTCCTTTATTTCAATTTCAAGCATGCAAGTTGCATGCCTTTGGCCCTCAATTTTCCCTCCCTTTTTCCCACTCTTCTTAGCAGATAAAACCTCCCTCATTGCGTGATTGTAAGGCATTTTGAATTTTGAATTAAAGAAGCTTTTTAGCTCTCTCTTCTCGGGGATTTTCCAATTTCAGTCGGCAGCCGGAAGTTCTTTGTCCACCGTGGGTTCCCTTCAAGATTTCTCCCTCCGAGCTGGAGATCTCTTCTTGCTTCAAAGTCTCCAGCCTTCTTCAAGGACGTAGGGTGAGCTTGAAGTCCATAAGCTCCTTCTTCCATCGTTGATTTCCTTTGCAATTTCATCTCCTTCGCTGTCCAGTATTTCCGGCCACCTCCCGACCACCGTTACTGTTCCATTACATTACGACCGATCCATCCCTGTGATTTCCTTCATTTTTGGAGGACTATCACCTATCTTTTTCTCAGAGTTCCACTTAAAATTTCACCCCTAAACTCGATCGCATCGTCGAGTTATCGCCGTCCAAATTCCAGTCCCGATTCTGGAGTTATCAGATTATCGTTTTTCCATTTAACCTAACCCGATTCTCCCACTTCCTAAATCTAAACCCCCTTCATTCCGTATCATTTGGTATCAGAGCCATAAATCCCTCCCCACCTTCCTCTTTGCCTCTGTTTTTGTGTGATTTTAAGTTTGAAGGATGGCCTTGAGAAGTGGTTTCAGCCATCAACCAAACTTGGAAACCGGAGATGAAGAAACTCCCTTGTTAATGGTTATCCGAAGAGTGCTTACTACTCAAATTCAACAAGATGAACTCCAACGAGAAAATATCTTCCATAGTAGGTGTTTGACCCAAGACAAGGTATGTTCACTTATTATTGATGGTGGTAGTTGCACTAACGTAGCATCTCATGATTTAGTTGATAAATTGAAGTTGAAAACTAGTTACATCCGAAGCCTTATAAATTGCGTTGGATAAATGATAAAGAAGACCTCAAGGTTACCGAGCAAGTGTGCATTGATTTTTCTATTGGGAAGTATAGAGCTAAGGTGATGCGTGATGTGGTTTCCATGAGTGCAAGCCATGTATTACTCGGGAGACCATGACAATTCGATCGGAGGGTTATGCATGATGGATTCACAAATCAATACTCATTAAAATCTAATGGACGATCTATTAAATTAGTTCATCTTGAACCGGATCAAGTGGCCAAGGATGAACTTGAGAAGGCGAAGAGCTTGGCCAAACCTAATTTGTTTATGAATAAGAAAGAGTTATTGAGAACTATTTTGGAAGGAAATCCGATGCTACTTATATTATTCCGAGAAAGAATTGAAGAAATGGGAGAAATTCCTTAAGAGATCCGAGAACTCCTTGAGGAGTATCGAGATGTATTCCCGAAAGACTTACCACTCAGTCTACCACCACTCCGGGGTATCGAATATCAAATTGATTTGCAACCGGGAGCAATCCTTCCAAACCGACCTTCTTATAGGTTGAATCCCGAGGAAGCTAAGGAGTTACATCAACAAGTTCAAGAACTTCTCGATAAAGGGCATATTCGGGAATCATTAAGTCCATGTTCCGTACCAGCTTTATTGGTCCCAAAGAAGGATGGAAGTTTTTGAATGTGTGTTGACAGCTGAGCCATCAACCAAATCACTATTAAATATCATTTTCTGATTCCTCGACTCGAGGACATGTTAGATGAACTTAGCGGAGCTTCTTGTTTTTCGAAAGTGGATCTAAAGAGTGGTTATCACCAAATCCGCATGAAGGAAGGAGACGAATGGAAAACAACGTTTAAAATAAAGTACGGCCTCTACGAATGGTTAGTAATGCCTTTTGGGCTATCTAATGCCCCTAGTACTTTTATGAGGCTTATGCACTATGTACTTAAAGAATTTTTGGGAAAATTTATGGTGGTTTATTTCGATGATATATTGATTTATAGCCTTGACATGCATAGTCACCGAGAACACCTTAAATTGTTATTTGATAAACTCTGAGATTTTAAGCTTTTTGGCAACTTGAAGAAATGTTCCTTTGTGCAACCAAGAATTCAATTCTTGGGATTTATTATATCCAAGGAGGGAATGAAAGTAGATGAAATCAAGGTGGAAGCTATTCGGGATTGGCCCATTCCAAGGTGTGTCTCGGATGTTTGAAGCTTCCACGGGTTAGCATCTTTTTACCAACGATTCATTCAAGGTTTTAGCTCCATTGTGGCTCCTTTGATGGATTGCACTAAGAAGGGAAGAGATTTCGAATGGACACCAAATTGTCAAAAGGGTTTTGAACTCATTAAGCACAAGCTTTGCAATGCACCCGTGTTAGGCCTTCCCAATTTCAATAAAGTTTTGAAGTGGAATGTGATGCTTCCAGAGTCAGGATAGGTGCTGCCCTTATGAAAGAAGGAAGACCACTTGCATAATTTAGTGAGAAACTCAAGGAAGCTACCCTAAATTATTTGACCTATGATAGAGTTCTATGCGGTAATTCGAGCACTCGAGGTATGGCAACATTATTTGTTATCTAAAGAATTTATTATTCACTCGGATCATCAAACTCTTAGGCACATTAAAAGCCAGGGCAAGCTGAATAGAAGGCATGTCAAATGGGTGGAGTTTCTTGAGAGATATCCGTATATAATCAAATACAAGAAGGGTGAAGTCAACGTGGTCGCCGATGCACTATCGAGGAGGTGTGTCCTTCTAACCGAATTATCCACTAAATTCCTTGGTTTTGAATGAATTAAGGAAGCATATAAAGATGACCAAGATTTCAGCAAGTGGTATGAGTTGAGTATCAACAAGGTGGATTGCGGATATTACCACATGGATGGATTTCTTTTTAAAGGAGGAAAGTTATGTATTCCAAGTGGTGGCCTCCTGGAATAATTATAGCATTAAAAAATCTTATCAACTTTTTCCATCCAATCAATAAACAAATCACCAATGCAAGATCCATTGAAATGAGGAATGGATACCTTAATATGCCTCATATCATCATCTTTGGGGTTGAGATCTTGTAAACCATATTCTTCATCATCCGACTCTTCGGACTTAAACTCTCGAGATCTTCTCGAGCTGTGATTTGACCTTCTCCTTGGTGGTTTGTTCGGAGTAGTCCTCAAAGAAGGAGAAATGTTCTCCAACTTTTGTATGGAATGGAGGGGGTTTAGATTTAGGAAGTGGGAGAATCGGGTTAGGTTAAATGGAAAAACAATAATCCGATAATTCCAGAATCAGGACTAGAATTTGGACGGCGATAACTCAATGATACGATCGATTTTAGGGTTGAAATTGTGAGTGGAACTCTGATAAGAAGATAGGTGATAGTCCTCCAAAAATGAAGGAAATCAAGTGGATGGATTGGTCGGAATGTAATGCAACAGTAACGGTGGTTGGGAGGTGGCCGGAAATGCTGGACAGCGAAGGAGATGAAATTGCAAACAAAATCAACGATGGAAGAAGGAGCTTATGGACTTCACGCTCACCTTACGTCCTTGAAAAAAGCTGGAGACTTTGAAGCAAGAAGAGATCTCTATGTCGGAGGGAGAAATCTTGAATGGAACCCACGATGGACAAAGAACTTCCGGCTGCCGGCTGAAATTTGAAAATGCCCGAGAAGGGAGAGCTAAAAAGCTTCTTTAATTCAAATTCCAAAATGACCTTACAATCACGCAATGGGGGAGGTTTTATCTGCTGAGAAAAGTGGAAAAAAGGGAGGGAAAATTGAGGGCCAAAGGCATGCAACTTGGATGATGGAAATTGAAATAAATGAGGGAAAATTAGACCAATGAGATTGCAAGATTGTGAAGGCCACGTGATCTTGAATCTCTTCACCCAATTTTCCTTTCTTCCTTGGCCCAAAATACCCTTCTCTTAGCCAAAAATTCTTCATGCAAAACCCCATGCAAGCATGCAAAAATAAACAATATAAAACCTAGCCGAGAAACCCTCTCTGGTTCTCCAAATATCCACGTAAAATTCACATAAAAAATTAAGCTAAAAATGCAATAAAATCCCTTCAATCTATGTAAATGCTGGTGAGTTTAGTCGTGGAACCCTTGATCACTTTTGCATGGGACTCCAACTCGCCATGCAACGTGGTACTTCAATCGGGTTTGGGTTCGGGCTTGATTCTCGAGCTCTCGGTTTTTAGTTGCAAATCCTCCTTTTCTCCACGCCAATTTATCATGTGTTTTGGCCTTGTTTGATCCTTCAAAGTTGGCTTAGAAATGTATAATTCTTCAATTAATTTTCCTGCAAAATTAACAAACATATTAGAAAAATTCCGAGCTCTAGCTCGGGTGATTGCTCCTGCAAAATTAACAAACATAGGCTTATTATGGTTTACTAATAATGATTAATTAGTTTAATCCTATGGAATAGCTTAGTACAAAGGTTAAATAATTAGTTAAGCTAAGTATGATTAAAATGATAATGATGAAGGTATTTTAGCAATTAAATTAGCTTGTAATAGTAAAATGGTAAAACTAAATAGATAAATTTGGCAAAAGGGTATTTTTAACCTATGAACTATTTAGAAATATTACATAATAGTTGATCATCAGTCATTTTTGGGCTCAAGAGAGAGAGTCTGTTGAAAAGAAAGGGGAACTTAGCCTCCAATCTTTTGAGGAGAAATGTTCCTCTCATGAAGAGTAATCAATTGAGTTAGAATCAAGAATTATGACCTTATATTGAGCGGTTTTGATTAATTATGGTTATTCACATGATTACATTAAGGATAAATGAGAATTACAGAATTATTAAGGGTTTTATAAGTTGGTTATGAAATGTATACCAAAATTAGAAGTTTTGCTTCATGGTTCTATTATTGGCTAAGTAATCATGTTTGAATATCATATATTCCTTTTATTAATTATGGAAATTAGGAACTCGGAGGTTGTGCATATTTCATCAAAGTCACCACAAAATTGCCAATTTTGTACAGTTTTAAATTTCGTGTATGAAACCAATGCTAGTCTAATCCAACGTCCTAAATCTTTTAGCAAGTCAAATTAGCACCTTAAGTGTATAGAATAAGTTATGATATTTTGAAATTATAAGAAAACAAGGCATTGATTCAAAAAATTGTTAATAATCTTTTAGCAAGCTCCTTACTCTTTTTTTTCTTTTGTTGTAAGTTAATTACGTGGCTACAAGTGGGAGATCCTTAGGCAGCCTTAGGGGATGGGTTTTACCTTCCCTTAGTGGCCATCACTCTTGTTGGTGATGAAAGTCAAGGGTGGGCCCCATTTACCATACCTTGTTGTTGGTTTAGCACTTAGGATTATAGGTGATAGTCATATGCCTTTTGTAGCTCGTGGGAAGGAGGGTTTTACCCTTCCTTTCTCAGCATTTACAGATTAGAAAATGTTGAATGTTGAAGCTTGAAGCTCTCCCATTTTCTCTCACGGCAAAGCAATTCACAGGTGAGTAATATCCTTTGATTTTTGGTTTGTAACGGTGTTGGTGTCTTAGTTAAAGTCACTAAGCCTTATTCCAACCTCCCTTCCTCACTTTTTTAGGATCAAAGGTGAGTTTGGAAACCCCATAGCTCTCATCCCGTTGTTGTTTGCAATTGTGATTGTTTGAGTGTTGTTTGCTGCCCTTGTCATCTACCTGAGTGGTTTTAGTGCAACAAAAGTCCACTCCGTGTCATTTTATGTTTCCCATGAACAAAAGCCTTAAATTTTTGGCTGTGAGTTCCAATTTCCTGTCCTGAAACTTCTGTTCTTCTATTTTATCCACAGGCCCTCCCCATCAAAGTTGTGCATGTGTTTTTCCACTGCCTCCTACCCGAATTCCTGAAATCGGGTAGTTCTGTCCATCAATTTTCAATCCCTCATATCTTTTAATCTAACCGTGCCTTTTCCCTAAAACCACTTGTATTTTCTTCCCCTTTCATTGGAATTGATTTCTGCTAATTTTCAAGTTTCCAGACTTATACATTGGGAGTTGTGCAGAGGTCTTTCCCATACCTCTATTCTATCAAAGTTGGTTTGTCTGTTTGTGTGACAGAAAGTAGACCCGTGCCATTTTAAGTTCTACAGGTGCTATCACTCTGAATTTTGGACCAAGCACAGACCGTCCCTTAAAGTTTAGGTCCACCAAATATTAGCCCAAACGCACATGTATATTGGTGGCCTTAACCAGTTTCCTCCCCTGTTTTTGCCAACCTTCTTTGTTCTCGGCAGATTGCTAATTTTCCTTTGTCCTCTATTCTCCCAACACCTCTCCTATCCCCGACCGTGTCACACCTCTCCTATCCCCGAGCGTGTCAAGATTTTAGGGTTCTAGATTCCAAGGTTCAAGGTTCAAGGGTTCCAGGTTAAAATTTCAAAGTTATGGGTTCTAAGGTTAGGAGTTCAGGGTTCCAGGATTCTAGGATTCCCAGGTTCAAGGTTCAGGTTTCTAAGATTCAAGATTTAGGTTTCCAGGGTTTAGAGTTCAGGGTTCAGAGTTAAGGGTTTCAAGGTTTCAAGGTTCCTAAGTTCAAGGTTTAGGATTCTAGGGTTCTAGGGTACATGTTTCAGGCTTCTAGGGTTCGAGGTTCACTGTTTAGGTTTAAGCATTAAGGGTTTAAGGGTTCGTGGCTTCAGGGTTCAAGGTTAAATCATCCAAGGTTTCAGATTTAAGATTCGGGGTTTAAGGTCTAGCTTTTCAAGGTTAAGGATTTAGGCTTCAAAGGTTCAATGTTATAGGGTTCAAGGTTTAAATATTTTGGGTTTGGAGTTCTATGGTTCCAAGGTTCAAAGTTCCAAGGTCCTAGGGTTTAGGGTTTTAGCTTTCAAGGTTCTAGGTTTTAAGGGTTTAGGGTTCTTGGTTAACGATTTTAATGTTCAAGGTTCAAGGGTTCCAAGGTTCTAGGGTTCAAGGTTTTTTGTTTGAAGGTTCACAATTCGAAGGTGTATGGTTCAGGGTTCCAAGGTTCGTGGTTCGAAGGTTCACAATTCTAGAGTGTACGGTTCATGGTTCAAGATTTTAGTTTTAAGGTTACAGATTTATATGGTTTTAGGGTTTACTGTTAAGGGTTAACAGTTCAGGGTTAAAGGTTCTAATGTTTAAGGTTGAAGGGTTAAGGGTTCTAGGGTAAAAGGGTTTTAGGGATCAAAGTTCAAGGTTCAGGGTTTAGCTGGCTCTAGGGTCTAAAGTTTAGGGTTCAAGGTTCCAAGTTTTACGTTTTAAAAGTTTAGAGTTTAAGGTTTAAGAGATCGATAGTTCCATGGTTCTTCTGGGTTCCAAGGTTCGAAGGTTTTGGGTTCAGGGTTCCAGGATTTAGGATTTAGGGTTCAAGATTCGAGTTTAGGGTTTTAAAGTTCCGGGTTCAGGGATCCAAGATTTATGGTTAAATGGCTCATGGTTCAAGGTAATAAGGAGTTCAATAGTTCAAGGGTTCTAGAATTCTAGGGTTCTAGAGATCTGGGATCCAGAGTTTGGCATTGAATGGTAAACGATTAAGGGTTACATGTTTAAGTTTCCACAGTTACATGGGTTCAGGGTTTATGGTTCAGGATTTAAAGTTTTAATGTTTTAGGTTCATGGTTCATTGTTGAGGGTTCAAAAGTTTAGGGTTAAAGAGCTCATGGTTAAAGTTTCTAGGGTTCAAGGGTTCAAAGTTAAAGGTTCAGGGTATAAGTGGTTCTATGGTCTAAAGTTCATGGTTCAAGGTTCCAGGTTTCACGGTTCAAAGTTTCAGAGTTCAAAGGTTTGATGTTCGAGGTTCAAGGAATCAAGGTTCCAAGATTCTAAGGTTTAGGGTTCTAGTGTTCAGTGTTCTAGGGTTTAGGGTTTGGGATTCATGTTTCCAAGGTTCGAGGGTTCCAGAGTTTCAGGGTTTTGGGTTCACAATTCCAAGATTCAGAGTAAATAGTTTAGGATTTAGGGTTCTAAAGTTTAAAGGATTTAAGGTTAAGAGTGTAGGGTTTAACAGTTCAAGGGTTTTTGAGTTCTTGGTTTCTTGAGATCCACGATCTAGGGTTTAGGGTTCAAGGGTTCTGAGTCAGGGTTCTAGAGTTCTAGGGTTCTAGGGTTCCAAGGTTTATGGTTACGGGTTAATGGTTGTAAGGTTGCAGGGTTACAGGATTCCCTTGTTCAGGGATCAAGGTTAAGGGTTTGAATATTCTGGCCTCCAGGATTCTAGGTTCATAGGTATATGATTTAGAGTTCTAGGGGTTAAGGCTCAAGTGTTTTATAGTTCCAGGGTTCTGGGTTCATGGTTCCAAGGTTCAGCGTTTGAGGGTTCACGGTTCAAAGGTTCAGTGTAACAACCCTCATTTTTATTGTAGAATTTGTGACCTTAAGATTTAAGTGTTAAATATTCTTTTTATTGGATGAATGTTGGTTAAATTAGAGGTTGAATGTGACAAAGAGAATAATGTTCAAGGGGTATATGAGATAAAGTTATTCGGAAATACTGGAAAATTAGAGCACGTGAATTGGTTACGATTATGAATAATTAGAATAAGAATACTCTGTTTGGGGTTCATAAAGTGTTTGGGTTTGATTGGTGTTTGTTTGATAGTTGCTAGGTTTAAGTAAAGTAATGAAGTAAGTTGGGTTAAATATACTAAAGGACTACCTTCAAGTAAGTTTCGGTCGACCCCAGGATTTAGGAAGGGTCGACAAAATTGGAACTTTCGGTCGACCCCAGAATTGAAGAGGGGTCGACACAATGAATAGTTTCGGTCGACCCCATGATTGAAGAGGGGTCGACACAATTCTGTACTTTAGGTCGACCCCAGGATTTAGGATCGACACAACCGAATACTTCGACCATAGGATTTAAGAGGGGTCGACACAAGCCACTCTCGGGAACACTTTCGGTTGACCCCAGGACCGAGCGGTCGACACAAATAACGCTCGGGAAATCTTTTGGTCGACACAAATGGACGAGCGGTCGACACATTCCCGATTTAAGTTGAAAAGTCAACAAAAACTTGGAGAAATCCGGATGGATGGACGTGAGAGAAAGATTGATTTTGTTTAATTAAGAGATAAAAAGGCATGGTCTGCCATTTTCCTANAATGGATCATTAACGAGGAAGTTATAGTCATTTGAAGTTGGAATAGAAAGTTAAGACTTTATGCAAATTATGATCCGTATATGATTTATATATTTAGGTCATTTATTGGATTAAAAAGGGGCTCAAGTGGATTGATTCAAGAAAGCAGCTAAGGTAAGTTTGCATTAAGATGGTTTGGCCCTTAAGTGGGACTACATTGCAAAGATTAGGATTATGTTTGATGTGTGTTGCATGTTTGTTTTCATGACATGTTTGGTGATGTATGCTTATTTTCATGTTATGTGATGTGATTTAAGTGATGTTTTCATAGTCACATGGTCATGCATCATAGTTTTACAAAATGTCTACGAACTATTTCCATGCATGTTTTACAACGTAGTTGGAGGTAAACGAGATATGATTGGTGGTATGGGACGCTGATTATCTTTCATCTCCGATGAATTAAGAACTTGAATATCAGAACATGTAAATGATCGGTGGAACCACGAGATTGATAAGCACGAATAACGCAATAAAGAACGAAATGGAAATGTGCATTGTTTTATCAATAGCATAGCATACTCATGCATTGCATTTTATAGTTATGCTACTTACTGAGCTTTAGGCTCATAGTTTAGGCTTTGCAATGTGGGGAATGTAATGGAGGAAAGGGTGCAAGTGACTCATCAAGGAGTTAGAGCAGAAGAGTGTCCAAATGATACAGTTTATTGAGTAATGACCGACGGGGAGTGACGCATGACACACACAAAGTGATAATACAAATGTTTTGAATGTGTTGAAGATGTAATTAAAATGTATACCCTTATTTTGGTGTGATGGATATACAAAGCTTTTGAAAATGAATGTATTTTTAGGTAAAGTAATTGTCTTTCGCTGTACGTTTTAAGTTATTAAATGATTATGTATGTTATTTAAAGGTGGAATTCAAATGTATGTTTTTATTATTCGACGGTTTTCCTTGTACACTGTTTTATGAACTAAAGATAGTTTTTCAAAAATTAAAGTAACAAGTTTTACAAGTTTTCCACCAACGTAAGTAAGTAAGTAAGAAATCATGTAACGGACCGGTTCTCGGGTCGCCGGAAAGTAAGAAAGTAAAGCGAGTAAGTAAGATGAGCAAGAAAGCGGTGTCCTGGGAATCGGGTCGTTACATTCAGGGTACAGGGTTTATAATTAAAGAGTTCTAGATTCGAGGGTTGAAAGTTCAGAATTCAAAGTTTAAGAAGGCTTCAAGGGTTCCAAAGTTTAAGGTTTAGGGTTCCAAGGTTCGGGGTTTCAGGGTTACATTATTCCAAAATTCCACGGTTTCAGGTTCTTTCAGGGTTTGAGGGTTCACGATTACAAGGTTCAGGGTACAGGTTTAAGGGTTGAGGGTTAAAGGTTCTAGAGTTTTAGAGTTTTAGAGGTTAAAGTTCCGAATTCATGGGTCTAGGTCACATGCCACGGGATGCCTTGCATGGAGCCATACCTCAAGGAGCAATCACTCAAGCTCGAGCTAAGGAGTTTTCTAATTCATTTGCTCTTTTTGTTGGAAATGTAGAGTGCACAATAGCTATGGAGGAACCAACCCAAAAAGACTTGAAGCAACCAAAACATCTTCTCACTTTGGAAGTCTTGGAAAAGAGGTCGAGATTTGGAACACCTTGAAGGAGAATGCAAAACCAAAGCAAGGGAGGAGGGAACCCTGGGTACAAGCCGGGTTTAGGTTGGGTATAGGTAGGGCCTTCCCTTTTTCTAGCTTTAATTAGTTCCTTTTTAAATATGTAGAAACAATTATTTAGGGTTTTGTGAGTTTTGCATGGGTTTGGTGTGGGTTTCCATGGGTTTGGAGTGGTATTTAGCTTTTGTATGGGTTTTTATTTTTGGGAGTGTTTGGATGGCAGCCGATGGAAGGGGAATCAAATTCGTGGACCACTTCCCCTTAGTCTCCCCCAATTTGGTATTTGTTGGGTGGTCCTTTCCCACCTTTCTTTTTGTGCCACACCAAATCGGGTAATCACTTGTATGCCATCTGATTAGGGCTCTCCTCTCTCATGTGAAAGAGATTAAAACCCCCTCATCATAGAGCTTTGTACTCAGTTGAATTTGAATCTAAATAGTGCTTTTGCATGTTCTACTTGGCCGGTTTCCGACCTCCAAGACTCGGCTCTCTGGTGAGTAATATTCGGCGACCCGAGAGCGTTCCTTCAAGGTTTGAGCTTCCCTTCCAAGCTAGGGCAAGCTAGGCCATGCTACACGTCTTCAGCAACTCTCACGTGGTCTTAGGGTAAGCGTGTATGTCATGCCCCGAAGGATGGCAGAAACGCCAGGTCAGATAACCAAATCCACATTCGCAGACTCAGAATTCTGACCCAAAGGCTATTAAAACTTGCGGAAATTTCTCTTACCAAAATACCCCGGGTCTATCCATCCAAAATGTTTTAATTCATAGCATAAATAAATCATTATACAACCAAATCAAAAGAAATATTATTCATATATGTCCACTCACAATTCCTTACCAGTTACAACAAAGGAAAATAATAAAGAGATTTTTCCAAGAAATCTCTACTAATTCCAAAATCAACTGCTAGCCTCGTAAAAAATATCGATTGGGTGAGTGACAAACTCGTAAGTTACCTATATTTAATGCATTTTGATTAAAACTTAGATTTTAACCAAAAATCGTGATCTATTATTGTAACGACCCGATTCCCAGGACGCCGCTTACTTGTTGTTCTTACTTGACTTACTTTACTTTCCTTTTTGGCGAC
>QAOC01049056.1:105510-164872 GCA_003255005.1 Begonia fuchsioides | reverse complement strand
AATTCCCCCCCCCCCCCCCCCCCACTTAGGTTAATCTCGATCTTACAACAAGTGCTTACCCGATTTGGTGTGGCACAAAAAGAAAGGTGGGAAAGGACCACCCAACATAAACCCGATTTTGGGGAGACCAAGGGGAAGTGGTCCCTGAATTTGGGTTCCCCTTCCA
Organism: Begonia fuchsioides; assembly: GCA_003255005.1. Taxonomy (NCBI): domain Eukaryota; kingdom Viridiplantae; phylum Streptophyta; class Magnoliopsida; order Cucurbitales; family Begoniaceae; genus Begonia; species Begonia fuchsioides. The sequence goes on along the minus strand of QAOC01049056.1, from coordinate 164,706 downwards.
TCTGCTGCCAACCAAAGCTCCCAAAAATACAAACCCATGCCAAAAGGTAAAACCCACTCCAAAGCCATGCAAAACCCACAAAACCCTAAATAATTGTTTTTGCAAATTTAAAAAGGAAATAAATAAAGCTAGAAAAAGGGAGGGCCGGTCGGGTTTGAGCCATTCTCCATGGGCCCCAACCTATACCCATCCTAGACTCGGCTTTACCCGGTTTTCCCTCCTCCCTTGCTTCGGTTTGACACTTTCTTCCTAGGTATTCCAAGCTCAAAGATGCCTCGAGCTCGACCTCGTTTTCCAAGACTTCCCATGTGAGAAGATGATTGGGTTGCTTCAAGTCTTTCGGGGTTGATTCCTCCATAGTTATTCCGCGCTCATCATTTCCTACAAAAAGAGCAAATTGATTAGAAACTCTTTAGCTCGAGCTCAGGTGATTGCTCCTTGAGAAATGGCTCCATGCAAGGCATCCCATGGCATGTCATCCTCCAGGGGTATTTGAGGATTTGTCCTCAAATCTCAGGGTGAGTCTTCCTCCTTTCATTCCTCCACTTCATCCCCAACATAAGAAGAAAGGTCTTGCACATTGAAGGTGGCCGAAACTCCATACTCCCCGGGTAGCTCTAGCTTGTAGGCGTTGGAATTAACCTTCTCCAAAATCTTGAAAGGTCCAGTGCTAGCTTGGAACCTCTTTGCTTCAGAAACCCCTTCCTTAGTTGTAGCCATACCAAGTCTCCCTCCTTGAAATTGGTTGTTTTCCTCCCGCAGTTAGCATACTTGGCATAAGATTCATTCACCTTTTGGACTGCCTTGCTCACCTTCTCATGCATAGCTTTCACTAGTTCCACCTTTTTGGCCCCGTTCAGATTCAGAACTTCCTCCGAAGGTATAGGCACCAAGTCAAGAGGGGTCAAAGGGTTTAAGCAGTATACTACCTCGAAAGGAGTCATTTGAGTAGCACTATGCACACTCCTATTATAAGCAAACTCTATATAGGAGAGTTGAATGTCCCAATCCATAAGCTTCTTGCTAACTATGCTCCTAAATAAGCCTCCCAAAGTTTGATTAACCACCTCGGGCTTGCCCATCAGTTTGAAGGTGAAAAGAGGTGCTAAAATGGAGCTTGGTTCTCACCCTCTTCCATAGGGTCTTCCATAAAGCACTCAAAAATTTTGTGTACCAATCCGAGACTATGGACCTCGGAACACCATGCAAACCCACCACCTCTTTGAAGAACAACTCGGCCACATGACTAGCTTTATCGCTCATGGAACTAGCTAGGCAATGAGCCATTTTGGAGAACCGGTCAACCACCACCATAATAGAGTCCTTGGCCCTACAAGTCCGAGGAAGTCCGAGGACAAAGTCCATACTTAATTCGACCAAAGGGTGATTAGGAACGGGTAAGGTGACATGCCACGGGATATGATGTGCTCGGGAACCAACAACCACCAAAGGGGGCGACAACCCAGAGCCGAGCAAGACAACTAGCTAACATGTTTGTTGATTTTGCAGGTTTCACTTTCTCTTCCTTGGATCTCTTAGGAGCTCCCTCACATCATGATCAAGAACTCCCCAAGCATTGCTTACAATGGGAGTATAAAGAAGAGGAGAAGTTGGCCGAGTTACAAGATTCTCCTTGTCGAAGCCTCACACCCAAACCGTGACCACATCCGTCTCCATGCATTAAGATGGCGGAATGCCTCATCCCCATTATGGGAGAGTAGTTCTTGTAAGAAGAGTCCATAAGGAGTGCTGAATATTTGTATATGTATTTGGGGTTATAAATCTTTTAAGTAGGGAAGTATGTTTTGTTGTAATCAAATTGGTTCGGTTTGAACCAATTTTGTTGGGGATTTTTGTTCGGTTTGGACCAACCCAAGCCCTTTTTGATGGAACTTAGGTCCAACCCTAAGTTTCTATTTTCCCTCCTCTTTTGGTATGCTTGGGACGTGGGTTTAGTTGAAAGTTCCATGTGGTTGGATAGGAGGCTTGGTGGGACCCAATTCTCACCTAACTCCTACTCTAGTCACTCATTGGTCCCTAATTTAGGTTTATTTTTTGTTTAATTATTTTGTGTAATTTGGAGGGTATATGAAACCCTCTTCCACGTTGAATGAAAGGGGAGAAAAGATATTGGTAAATTGAAGAAGCTTTGAAGCTCTCAAGCTGATGTGCCACAGATGGCACCACTCGATTGATGAAGCAAACTATTTTTCTGATGAGTTTGTTAATTTTGTAGGAGGCTCTTTTCATAAAAGGCTTATCAAGAAGCCAATTATGAAGGGGAAAAGATGCTTCGTTTTTTACAACTCTTTTGCATCCGTGGCATGGAAGGGTGATCCAAACCACCTAGGTGATGATAGCACCACTTTTGGTTTCCGCCCAGGATGACCTCCTGGGCTTGTGCTGCTGTTTGGAACACCTTAAGGACTTGATTTGGCCAAACGTTCTTCATACAAAATGTAGCCAGCATCTCAAGGTTTCCATCAAGATGCAGAGCATTAATTTTGGAGAAATATTTCCCGGTAAACCATCGCCATTACAGAGGCCTCCAGAAGATGGAGCGGCCCAAGAGCATCCAACCCGTGGTGGCTGATCCATGGCCATGTTTGGCCCCAACGGAAAGGAAGGCTGAATTTCATCTTTGTCCTTCATGGGAGCAGAAGCTAGCAGCCCATGGAAGTGCCCAACCATTAGCCCAAAAGATACAAGTGTTCAAGTCCATTTGATTATGGACAATCCATCATGGGTTTGGCCCATCATTAGGTTTTTGGTTTTTCACGTGAAAACCATGCTAGCTCCTCTCTTGTTTTTCTTTTGTTTGTTGTTTAGTGTAGTGGCTGCAAAAGGGAGGTTAGGTTGTATTAGGATGGGTTGCAGCCATGATTTAGCTGCCCATGCCTCTCTTTTGGTGGAGAAGTCTTTGTGGCCCCCACTTGCCATCCCTCTTTAATGGGAAGGAGGGTTTTAACCTTCCTTTCTCAGCATTTTGCAGACTAGAAAATGTTGAATGTTGAAGCTTGAAGCTCTCCCCATTTTCTCTCACGGCAAAGCAAATTCAAGGTGAGTAATATCCTTGATCTTTGGTTTGTAACGGTGTTGGTGCCTTGCTAGAGCCACTAAGCCCTATTCCAATCTCCCTTCCTCACTTGTTTAGGATCAAAGGCGAGTTTGGAAGTCCCATAGCTAACCTTATGTTTGTTATTGTGATTGTGTTGTTGCTTGTGTGTTGGTTGCTGTGTTTATTTCTACCCGAGTCGATTTCATGCACTAAAAGTCCACTCTATGTCATTTTCTATTTTTCGTGAGTAAAACCCTAAATTTTTGGTTGTGAATTCTTCTTTCATTGCCTGAAATTTCTGTTCTTTCCTTTTACCAAAACCCTTCGCCCATCAAAAGTTGTACTTACAACTTCCCCCTCATTCTGCCCGAGTTCCCGAAATCGAACAGTTTCTGTCCATCCATTTTCCAACCTACATATCTCCTAACCTACCGTGTCTTTTTTCATCAAACCACTTGCATTTTCTTTCCCTTTCATTGAAGTGGTTTTCTGCTAATTTTTACATTCCCAGGTTGCCTGCATTTGAAGTTGTGCAGAAGTCTTTACCCCTCCACGTCATTGTTTTCTGTTTTGTGTCTGTTTGTACACTCAAAAGTATTCTCGTGCCATTTTAAGTCCTCACGTGTTTTCATGCTGCAAATTTGGCCCAGCTTAGTCCACTTCCTAAAGTTTCATTTGGCTGAGTTTATTTGACTTAATCCTGTATGCATTTGGAACATTAACCGTTACACCTCACTGTTTCTGTCTTGGACTTTCTCCTTGGCAGATTACCCTTGTGTCTTCTTTCTCCCGACACTTCTCATAACCCCGAGCGTGTCATTTGGTATCAGAGCCAAAGATCCCTTCCCACGCATTCCTTTTCCTTTGATTTGTTTCAGGTTGCAAGATTAAAACATGAGGAGACATTATGGAGTTACCCGTGAAGCAACCCGAGGCATTGTTCCACCACATGAGCGATCATCGATGACTCCCATTCCAAGATTACCCTTTTGACACGCTCGGGGTTATGAGAAGTGTCGGGAGAAAGAACTTTCTCCTTGATTCGGCACAAGAACTTTCTCCTTGTTGCTGTTGTGGAGACGACCTAGCAAACCGTTGTTGGGTTTCCCTGCGTTTCTGAAACTTCGACTCAACTTCCTCCATTTCAAGTGCCTTAGCTACAACACTAGTATACGTTGTACTGGGATTACTGGCAGTAATTACTCCTCGATATATTTCCAACTTTAGGCCTTGCGTGAACTGATGCACCTTCAAGTTATTGGTTGTCACCATATGCGGGGCAAACCGGGATAAGGTTTCAAACCGCCTAATGTACTCCTCAACCGTCCCAGTTTGGCGGAGTTGTACAAATTCCACCATCTTCGCGGTTCTGACCGTCTGGCTGAAGTATTTGTTATTGAATACTTCCTTGAAATCATTCCATGTCATTTCACGTACATCCCGGGAGGCTTTAATTGTATCCCACCAAAACCGAGCATCATTTTCAAGCATAAATGTTGCACATATGATTCTGTCCCTTCCTTCGATCTTAGCATACTCAAATAAATCCTCTATCTTTCGGATCCATTCCTCGGCCACAGCTAGGTCTGCCAATTGTCCATTAAACGTTGGAGGATGGAGGCGGTTGAACCGTTCACAACTTAATTCACTTGCACCACTCCTTCTATCGCCTCCATGAGTTTCTCGCGTACGGTATTCCTCCAAATATTGAGACTGGCGATCCACCAGACTTACCAGCTTGTCAATTACGTTCTCATTATCGTGACTTGTCCCTTCACCCGATGCTCGTGCAGTTCTCGGCATGTTTTACTAATCTTGTCATCAAGAAAACAAAGCATATATGAATAAAACAATCAATTCAATCTTTTCATACAATTCTTACCGAGGATAGAGCATCTCCATGCAAAAGCTTGGATCGTTAAGCAGTCTACAGAACCGATTTTAAAACCCGGTGGGCTCTGATACCATAATTGTCACATCCTCCTTACGTAAGTAATAAAATAGTAATCTTAAGAGGAAAATCATATGTAATATTTGGTCACTTACTTTACTTCATAAAATGCATACAAAACTTAAACTATGTACTTAAAACGTAAATCGTAGTGGTCAATAATATTAAGTTATACAACATACATTGCAAAACATTTCTTACATAACATTGTATTCAGCAAAACTAAGTACTTAAAACGTTTTATTTACACATATATAAACTTTTCAAAACATGTACTTGTTCGTTTCATACATCTCCCACGGGTCGACACTTAACGATTCAAACCTTCAGCGTGGAATGCCTTTATCCCGATCTGAAAATTCTACATTAAACATGGAGGGTTATCACCCTCAACTTCTTCTTCATCACCTACATCACAAAGCTTAAACAATGAGCCTAAAGCTCAGTAAGCAATCAGGTGATCCTACATGCCTAACATGATCATGAACTTTTCATAAAACATGCATATTCATTTATTTCTTAACATTTCATTGACATTTTCTTAACTTTTATCCTTTTGGGCGTTACGTATCGCCATCTCCTCATAGATCCGTTTCATAACACTTGTTCGCTTGGGCTTTACGTATTGCCATCCCCTCACGGAGGTGTTTCATAGCATTTCTTAATTTCTGTCTGTTCGGGCGTTACGTATCGCCATCCCCTCACGGAGGTGTTTCATAGCATTTCTTAATTTCTGTCCGTTCTGGCGTTACGTATCGCCATCCCCTCACGGATTTGTTTCTTAACCTTTATGTACAATTCATGCATGAATGATGAGAGTGTTCCATACCACGCTCATCAATCGTTGGGCGACATTTGAAAACCATGCTTGAAAACATTTTCGTATTCTTTATAAAACATGATGCATGATACTTTCGTGCAATGCTTAATAACATTTCATGCTGTATTTGTAAACATATCTCTCTATAGCATGCTTAACTTAAAAACAATCAACATAGCACATTCGTCTCCAAAGGTAAGTCCATTGACTTCTATAGCTATTTTTTTATTCTTTACGTACTTAAGCGATACATGAATACATACATCCACAATTCAATGGCAATCATACACCAATCAAACCCATATTATTGGGTTAGTGCATGGTGTGATGCACCCCAAACAGAATCAATACATAATATCCTACATTTTTATCTTACGTAACTCCTTACTATCTACCAAACAAACCCTAACACTCTCTTTGTGATGTAGTCCCACTTAAGGGCCAAACAAGAGTGAGATTCACTTACATGTCTTCCTTGCTTAAGTTTGTCATGTCAAAGTCTTTAGAGTTCCAATGGGTAACTTTAATCACCTAAACATAACAAAGGTTGACAATCTTAGTCAAACTCGTAATGTTCTGCTTTTGACCTAAATTCCGACGTATATAAATTTTTCTGTATAAATCCAAATTGCATGATTAAGCTATCATTCTCATCGTTAAGATGTCTACTACAACTCATTAGAAGACATAAAGATGAAATTCGGACTTAAGAATCTCGTATCACTCACCTCTTTAAAATCGGGCAGAATGCACCGAAAATGTTTATTCATGAACTTGTCTTGACTAATTAATGCATTTAATCTATAAAACGTCCAATTCAACCTTCATAACTTATTTCAAACTAAATTTAATCATTAAAAGAGTGGTTTGAATGATTCTTACCTCAAAAGATCCGAATTGAAGAGAGGAACACTTTCCTCCAAAGGGTTGAGGGTTAAACCTTGTTCTAGATTGATCGGTTTTCACTTCTTTCTTAGAAACCCTAAGTTTACTCTGAAATTTGAGAGAAAACAGGAGAGTGAAGAGGTAAGTTTCGTGGCTGAATGAAGAACTTCAGAGCATTACAAGGCACTTAATCGGTTTTGTCTCATTGTGGAAGTTGAAAGGTTAGCATGAGGTGGCTTTCAAGCATGAGGTGTCAACCGCAAGTTAAAAGTTTCATAACATTTTCTACAAAACTAGGATTTTCACGATTAAAACGTCATTCTATTCCTTATTGAGTCTTGTTGAACTTTGTAGAAGACATAAACTTCAAATTGTAAGTTTAAGATTATCAAATGTACGAAATACAAAACATCGTCCAAAAGTTCACATTTCCTTAGTTTAGTTTTCATTCATCAACTTCTAAAATGCATAACTTTTTCTCCAAAACTCCTATTGAGTTGTTCAACCTATCAATATTCTCCTTTTGATGTCTTCAACAATTTTTTATAATACCACTTTGTCAATTAAGCTCATTGGTTGCATGATAAAATGGGAATACCGAAACTATCTCATTATCGATCTTTAACCCGGTTGTTGTTACCAATCTGTAAGTTTCCGAAACTCATAACTTTCTCTACGAACCTCCAAATCAAGAAATTATTGTTGCTATAGTTTCATCAACAAATCTAGTTAATTTCATTAGAAGGACTTAAACTCATTTAAAGAACTTATCTCCTTTAAAATCAGATAACTTTGTTCATCATTCAACATTGATAGAACTTACAGTACTTGGAAAAGTCGGGTGTTACACACTAAGCCTTAGTTCAGCCTTCCTCCACCTCATATGGACCAAGGTAAGTCTGAACATCACATAGCCATCATCCATCGCTAGCCATTTGGCCATTTGTGTTCGTTGTGTCAATTTGTTCATCCGAGAACCCCCAAAGGTTCTCTATTTGTGTTCCGTGCCTTTTTTCGTTTCTCCCGTGCATTTGTTTTCATTTTTGGCTGAGTTCTTCCTCTCTTTTTATGTGAATTCCCCCCCCCCAATTTCGTGTGCACAGCTCTTCCCAATTGGGAGTTGTGCATAAGCCATCCTAACCCAATTTCAGTCTCGGCAGGCACTGTTCTTGGCGTGTCCATGTACGGAAAAGTGTCCCCGTGCCATTTTAAGCTTTCCACGTGCGTTTTGCCTCAAATTTTGACACAAGTAAGTTAATTCCTTATATTACAACCCTGCCAAGTTATAGTTTTAATGCCCGTATGCATTTTGTAGAGTAACATCACCATTTCCCTGTCTTCATCTCTCTCTCTCTCGGTTGGCCTTTGGCCGTGACTTGTTTTGTGTCCTCTTTTTCCCGAACACCTCCACAACTATTGGAGCATGTCATAAGGGCATATATAATCCTTTGGGTAACACCCTACTTTTGGCCTTTTTGCAAGTGATGAACTTCTCAATAACCTTATGAACATCCCGAAAGAGGTTTGGCCAAAAGAAGTGTTCTTTTAGGGCCTCCAAAGTTTTCTTCTCCCCAAAATGACTTGCCAAGCCACCTCCATGGGCTTCCTTGATTAGGGACTCTCAGATTCCCCCACACGGAATGCAAAGTTTTCCCACTTGGAACAAATAGCCATCCATTAGGTGATAGCCACAATCCACCTTCTTCAAGCTCAAATCATACCAATGACCGAAGTCTTGGTCTCCCTTATAAGCTTCATTGATCCAATCAAAACCAAAGAAGTTAGTAGTAAGCTCGGTTAGGAGAACAAACCCCTTGAAAGTGCATCGGCAACCACATTGCTTTCTCCCTTCTTATACTTGATGATGTAGGGTACCTTTCAAGGAACTCCACCCACTTACCATGTCTTCTATTCAATTCGCCTTGGCTCTTAATATGCTTGAGAGCTTGATGGTCGGTATGGATGATAAACTCCTTGGATAATAGATAGTGTTGCCAAACTTCCAAGGCTCGGATAACCACATAGAATTCCTTGTCATACGTGGAGTAATTCAAGGTAGCACCCTTAAGCTTCTCACTAAAATAGGCTAGGGGTCTCCCTTCTTGCATAAGAACCGCGCCAATTCCTATTCCGGAGGCATCACACTCCACTTCAAAAACATTAAGGAAATCGGGAAGCATGAGCACCGGTGCTTCACAAAGCTTAAGCTTGATTAACTCAAAGCTTTCTTGACAACTCGACCCTAAGAAATGGATCCGCTCTTGCACAAAAGCACACTTCTCCAAATTACCAAACAATCTAGTAGCACAGAGAGTTTCAAATAAAAATTTAAGATGTCCAAGATGAGTATGAAAATCCACACTATATACCAAGATATCATCGAAATAAACAACTATGAACTTCCCAAGAAATCTTTAAGCACTAAATGCATAAGTTTCATAAACGTGCTAGGGGCATTAGATAGCCCAAAAGGCATTACTAACCATTCGAAAAGACCATACTTGGTCTTGAAAGCCGTCTTCCATTTGTCCCCCTCCTTCATCCGGATTTGATGGTATCCGCTCTTTAAGTCAACCTTGGAGAAATAAGTTGCCCCACCAAGCTCATCCAACATGTCTTCGAGCCTAGGAATCGGAAACTGGTACTTGATTGTTATTTGATTGATGGCTCGGCTGTTCACACATATCCGGAAGCTACCATCCTTCTTTGGAACCAATAGGGCTGGTACGGCACAAGGACTCAATGATTTCTGAACCCCTTGTCTAGGAGCTCTTGTAGTTGCCTTTGAAGCTCCTTGGCTTCCTCGGGATTCAGCCTATAAGATGGCCGATTAGGAAGCACCACTCCTGGTTGTAGATCGATTTGGTGTTCTATGCCTCTAAGGGGTGGCAACCCTTGTGGCAACCCTTGTGGCAACTCTTCGAGAAAAACATCTTGGAACTCCTCAAGAAGTGTTAGGACCTCCTTGGGAACCGATTCAATTTCCTTCATCCTCTCTCGAAACATGAGCATCACAATCGGCCCTCCTTCCAAAATTGACTTCAATAATTCTTTCTTAGATATGAAGAAGTTACATTTAGTCATACCTTCCTTTCTTGCGGTCTCATCTTTTGTAATTTTATCCGGGCCAAGGGGAGCTAGCTTGATTGCTCTCCCTTGAAACTTGAAGGAGTAGTGATTGGTGTACCCATCATGAAGGACCCGCCTATCATATTGCCACGACCTTCCTAACAAAATGTAGCTTGCACTCATCAGCACCACATAACAAAGCACTTTATCTTTGTATCCACCAATTGAAAACTCCAAGTTAACTTGTTTGGTTACCTTCATGTCTTCTTTATCATTCAACCGTCTCAACTTGTTTGGAGCAATCACCTGAGCCCGAGCTCGGGATGTTTCTAATATGTTTGTTAATGTAGTAGGAAAATTAATTGAAGAATTATATATTTCTAAGCAAACTTTGGAGGATCAAACAAGGACAAAACACGTGATAACTTGGCGTGGTGAAGAGGTGAATTTGCAACCTAAAATCGAGACCGCCGGAATCGAGCTCGTACCCGAACCTGATTGAAGTTTACTTTGCATGGCGAGTTGGAGTCACATGCAATCGTGCACAATCATCCCACGACTACACTCATCAACCTTTCTAAGGATTGAAGGAATTTTATTGCATTTTTATTATAATTTTTACGTGAATTTTTGCGTGGACAATTTGGAGAACCCGAGAGGGTTTCTCGGCTAGGTTTATTTTGGATTTTTTCATGCCGTGCATGAGGTTTTGCATGAAGGTTTATTTGGCTGGAAGAAGGGTATTTAGGGCCAAGAAAGAAAGGAAACGTGGCTTGCACGTTCTTGAATTCTCATTGGTCCAAATTTTCCCTCCTTTTATTAATTTTACAGCATGATTTTTGCATGACTTTGGCCCTTAGTTTTCCGTCCCTTTTTTCTCTCTTCGTAGCTGATAAAACCTCCCCCATTGCATGATTGTAATGCTCAATTTGGAATTTTAATTTAAGTAGCTTTTTAGCTCTCCCTTCTCAGGCATTTTCCACTTTAAGCCGGCAGCTTGAAGTTCTCCGGCCACCGTTGGTTCTCTTCAAGATTTCTCCCTCCGAGCTGGAGATTTCTTCTTGCTTCAAAGTCTCCAGCCTTCTTCAAGGACGTAGGGTGAGCTTGAAGGTCATAAGCTGACATGCCCGAGAGCCACCACCACCCAGATGGCATGATAACCCGTGGCCGTGCAAGACAATTTGCTAACTTGTTTGCTGATTTTGCAGATGTGACATTTCCTTTAATGGACCTCTTAGATGATCCCTCACCCCTTGACAAAAAGCTTCCCAAACATTGTTTGCATTGGGAATTTAAAGAGGAGAAGTTGACAACCGATGCCCAAAGCCCTTCTTGCCGAGACAACCTATCCGAGCCTCGGCCATGTCCAACCCCAAAAGAAAGGAAAGCCGACTTCACTTTGTCCACCATGGGAGAGGACGCTGTTCAAGTGTGGTCCAAGAAGGATGCAAGTGATCATATCCATTTGTCAATGGACAAGTGATGGACCGAACCTTGCCAAAAATCCTCTTCACTTTGAGCACGTATTGGAGCCAAATAAATCAAAGGAGAGGTTGGTCAAACAATGGAGGTTTGCTAGTTCGCCACTTGGAGATTTTTTCCTTGTTTAGAGTACTTGTAAATTGTAATTATTCTAGTAGCTTGAAATGATGTATAGAGGTTTGTTCGGTTTGGATCAATTTGCTGGAAATTGGTTCAGATTGGACCAATTTATGCTCCATCATGTTGGAGTTTAAGGGAAATAATATTTCCCATGAAACTTAAGTTTGTAAAGTCTTTTAGACGTGGTTTAGGTCTAGGGAGTGTTTGAGTTGGGAGGCAAGTTGAAGGTGGGCCCCTTTTTCCCACCTACCTCCTACTTAGCCACTCATTAGTCCTAAATTTAGGTTTTTAATTGTTCTTGTCTTTTGTGTAAGTTCTAGGGGGTGTGAATCCTTACTCCCACGTCTAATGAAGGCAGAAAAGAATTTGGTAAATTGTAGAAGCTTGAAGCTCTCTCAATCCTTCCCTTTTCTCACGGCAAGATTATATTTTTGTGAGTAATATCCATAATCTTTCTTTGTCTTTGGCGTTGGTGTCTTGCTAGAGCCACTTAGCCTTTATTCCAACGTTCCTCCACACTAGTTTTGGGTCAAGGTAAGCTTGGAAATCACATAGCCATCCTTCCATTTGTTTGTTTGAGAATTAGTGTTGTCCTTGTTGGTTGCTGCCGGTTGTATTTTTAACCTAATTCCAGTTTGTGTCCCAAAAGTGCCCTCCGTGTAAACTTTTGTTTCCCGTGTGCTAATGTGTCACAATTTTGGGCTGGAAATTCCTCTTTCATGTCTTGAGATATTTGTTTTGTCATTGCGTTCCCTGCTTCCCCTATCTAAAAGTGGTGCATGCATTTTTCTTCCTTCCTTCTTCCGAACTCCTGAAATCTGGTAGTTCTGTCGACCAAAATTCAATCTCTCATAACTTTTAAACTACACGCTTGATTCCCCCCAAACCCTCACCATTTGATTACCCTTCCATAGAGGAAGTTTTCTACCAATTGTCTCTTTCCCAGCTTGTCTGTATTGGGAGTTGTTCAGAGGTTTTCTCTTCACCTACTGCACTGTCAAAACCCTTGTTGTCCACTTGTGCATCTAAATCTGACCTCGTGTCATTTTATGTTCCTCACGTGCTACCACACTGAAATTTTGACCAAAGTTGGTCCATTCCCTCGTGTCATTTGGAGTTCCATTGGACTCATTCCCCTATTTCTGCATTCCTTCATTGACTCTCGGCAGATTACCATTCCTCCTACCTCTATCGACACCTTTGGAGAGTGTCATAAGCTCTTCATTCCGTTGTTATTTTTCTTTTATAAATCCATTTCTTTCTGCCGGACCCCCATTTCTGGCCACCGCCAAGCCCGGTTACTGTTCCATTCATTTTCGATCAATCCGTCTGAGCGATCCCTTTAAATTTTGAGGTATATTACTTAACCCTTTTCTGCAACTCCCCTCAAAATTTCAGCCATAAACTCGATCTCATCATTGAGTTATCCTCTCCCAAAATCCAGTCTCGATTCTGGAATTCCTGATATTCTTCTCTCATAAATCCAAATCGACTATCCTCCCTCTTCCTAAACCTAAACCCCCTCAATTTCGTGTCATAAGTGCACGCGGCTTTCCTTAAGTGTCGCATGGGTCTCGGCCTTGTTGGATCGCGGGCTTTTTAATCCGTCTTCCCGTGTCTTGGGCTTGCTCTTCTTACTCTTCTAACTCTTTATTTGCTAAAAGGAAATGTGGCGCTCGGCCTCTTATTGAAGATGGCCGAGTCCCTTAATGGGATTCGGCGTGGGCCGTGTCAGCTGGTCCATGAGGCGCGGTCATGGTGCGGTCCGCCGCGGCATGGGCCGTGTCGGCTGGTCCGTGAGGCGCAGTCACGGCATGGCCCGCCGTGTCTAAATCGGGCTGCCTCGTGATGCTCATCTTGGGTCGGTCTCGGTCTAACTCCGAAGGTGTTTCCGAGGATATGGTTCCTACAAAACGAACAACCAAGTTAGTATAAAATTCTCGGTCCGTTGGGCCTGAGTCTCGTGGCACATCAGTGCCGAGGAGAAGACTCGGCCAAGGAATGAGAAGAGGCCGAACCCTTGACTCCGTGGACTCCGGTGAAGATGCTATCTCTTTTGATCGACCAAGCCTAGAAGATGAGCTGAGGAACATTAAGCTTACTATCCCTTCCTTTAATGGATCTTGTAGTGGTGATGCTTTACTTGATTGGGTTGAAAAAGTGGATAAAATCTTTGAATGTTATAATTATTCAAAAAGACCAAACTACAATTGGTTTCTTTAGAGTTGACCCGCTATGCTAACCTTTGGTGGGATAATGTGAGATCCCGTAGAAGACGTGAGGGAGATTATGAAGTTTTGACATGGAGAGCAATGAAAATGCTCATGAGGAGGCGATTTGTTCCAAGCCATTATAAACAAGAGCTTTTCCTCCAACTCCCAACTTTGAAGGAAGGCACCCTCTCGGTTGAAAACTATTTAGCCAAGTTTGAGACCTTACGGATCTATGTGATCTTCAAGAACCCGTGGAGCAAATCATAGCAAGGTTCCTTAAAGGCCTAAACAAGGAAATCAGAGACATTGTGGAGTTGCAATTGTTGGATAATATGGATGTTGTCATCCAACTTGCTATGATGGTGGAAAGACAAATAAAGCGGAAAGGCAAAGGTGTTTATAACCGGTTTGTACCAAGGGTGACATGCCACAATTTTCTAACTCGTGTGTTAATTTTGCAGGAAAATTAATTGAAGAATTACATATTTCTAAGCTAACTTTGGAGGATCAAGAAAGACCAAAACATTCAATAACTTGGCTTGGAGAGGAGGCAGATTTGCAACCACAACTCAAGACTTCCTGAACCAAACCCGCCGGTCCCGGTTGAAGATGCACGTTGCATGGCGAGTTGGAGTTCCATGCAAATGTGAATAATTGATTCACGACTCAACTCACCAACATTTCCATGGAGTGAAGGGATTTTCTTGCATTTTTAGGATAATTTTTACGTGATTTTCCGTGAATATTTAGAGAACTCGAGAGGGTTTTCTCGGCTAGGGTTTTAACTTGGATTTTCGCATGTTGTGCATGGGGTTTTTTGTGAGGGTTTAATTGGCTGGAAGAAGAGAAATTATGATGTGCCACGGATTAGCACATCTAGAAGCGGAAGCAAACTATTTTCTAATGAGTTTGTTGCTTTGTAGGAAGCTTGTTTTATAAAGGTTTAATCAAGAAGCCAAAGATGAAGGGCATGGTGAGCCCTAGTTTTCAAGTGGGGTTGATGCATTTCATGGGCCAATCACACTTGATGAAGGAAGAGGACTTCAAGGGTGGCACATTAAGGTGGCCCCAAATCACCAAAACATGAAGGGGAAAGCGTGTTTTCCTTTTGACAACTTTGTGTAATAATTTAGTTAGTTTTATGTAATAATTAGGAGGATAATTAGTAGCTTAAATTTGTGCACATGTAAGGGTACTTAGTGTACCCGTGGCATGGAAGGGTGATCAAAACATCCATGGTGATGAAAACAACATTTCTGGTTTCGGCCCAAGCTGACCTTTGAGGCTTGTGCAGCCGTTTCGACCACCTTCCGGAACTGTTTTGGACAAACGTACTTCTACAAAAATGTGGCCCATATCTTAAGGTTTCCATCATGGGGAAGAGCATAAAATTTGGACAACAACCGCCCAGCCAACGATCGCCATTACAGAGGCCTCCAGAAGATGGAGCGGCCCAAGAGCATCCAACCCATGGTGGCTGATCCATGGCCATGTTTGGCCCCAACGGAAAGGAAGGCTGAATTTCATCTTTGTCCTTCATGGGAGCAGAAGCTAGCAGGCCATGGAAGTGCCCAACCACTAGCCCAAAAGATACAAGTGTTCAAGTCCATTTGATTATGGACATTCCATCATTGGTTTGGCCCATCTATTAGGTTTTTGGTTTTTCGTAGAAAACCATGCAACCTCCTTACTCTTTTTTTTGTTGTAAGTTAATTACGTGGCTGCAAGTTGGAGATCCTTAGGAAGCCTTAGGGGATGGGTTTTACCTTCCCTTAGTGACCATCACTCTTGTTGGTGATGAAAGTCAAGGGTGGGCCCCATTTACCATACCTTGATGTTGGTTTAGCACTTAGGACTATAGGTGATAATCATATGCCTTTTGTAGCTCATGGGAATGAGGGTTTTTACCCTTCCTTTCTCAGCATTTGGAGATTAGAAAAGTATTGGAAAATTTGTAGAAGCTTTGAAGCTCTCAAACCCTCTTTTCTCACGGCTTCAAGGGAATTTTGGTGAGTAATATCCAATCTTCTTTGTTGTCTTGGTGTTGGTGATTTAGCTAGGATCACTAAGCCTTTGTTCCAACCTTCCTCCTCACTTGATTAGGATTAAGGCAAGCTTGGAAGTCCCATAGCCCTCACTCCATCCCATTTGTTTTCGGATCTTTTGCTGTTTGGTGTTTATTGTTGTTGTGGTTTCCTTACCGAGTGGATTTGTGCATCAAAAGTCCACTCCATGCAAACTTCTGTTTTTCCGTGTGCTAATGTCCTAAAATTTGGGCTATGAGTTCCTCATTCACATCTAGAAATATTTGTTTTTACATGTCACTCCCAGATTTCTTCAATTCAAAGTTGTGCACGTTCCTTTCTCCACCTTTGTAGTGGATTAATCAATTCAACCCCATTCTGTCGACCTGATTTCAAATTTTCATAACTTGTAATCCAGTCGTGAGTTTGCCTCCGAAAACCCACCATTCTCTTCCCCTTTCATTGAAGTTATTCTCTGTCAATTTTCCCAGATTACCTACATCGAAAGTTGTACAGAGATCTTTCCATACCTTCTATACTGCCTATCTGTTTGTGCACCAGAAATTCACCCCGTGCCATTTTAAGTTCTCCACGTGATCTCACTCTGAAAATTTGGCCAAAGTTAGCCCACTCCTTAAAGTTTAAGTCCTCCAAATCTTATCCCAAGGGCCCATATGCATTTGGAGCTTTAGTGTGTTCACTCCCCTGTTTCTGCCAGTCATTCTTGTTCTCTCGGCAGATTGCCTTGTCTTTCCATTTGTTCCCTTTTATCCCGACACCTCCTAACCCCGAGCGTGTCAAATGAGGGACAAGAAAGAAAGAAAAATTGGCTGAAAGGATTCAAGGAAACGTGGCTTGCACGTTCTTGCATTCTCATTGGTCCAAATTTTCCCTCCTTTTAGTCATTTTACAGCATGCTTTTGGCATGACCTTGGACCTTAGTTTTCCCTTCCTTTTTCCTCTCTTCGTAGCTGATAAAACCTCCGCCATTGCATGATTGTAATCCTCAATTTTGAATTTGAATTTAAGTAGCTTTTTAGCTCTCCCTTCTCGGGCATCTTCCACTTTCAGTCGGCTGCCAGAATCCCTTCGGCCACCGTGGGTTCTCTTCAAGATTTCTCCCTCCGAGCTGGAGATCTCTTCATGCTTCAAGTCTCCAGCCTTCTTCAAGGTCTTAGGGTGAGTTTGAAGGTCATAAGCTCTTCATTATGTTGTTATTTTTGTTTGATAATTCCATTTCTTTCCGCCGGACCTCACTTCCGTCCACCGCCAAGCCCCATTACTGTTCCATTCATTTCTGACCAATCCGATAGAGCGATCGCCTTCAAATTTTGAGCTGTATTACTTAACCATTTTTCGCAACTCCCCTCAAAATTTCAGCCATAAACTCGATTTCATCGTCGAGTTATCCTCTGATAAAATCTGGTCCCGATTCTGGACTATCGGATTTTATCCTCTTTTAAAATCCTACTCGTTCTCCACTCACCCCCTAAATCTAAACCCCCTCACTTCCATGTCATTTGGTATCAAAGCCATAAATCGATCTCCACCTTCCTCTTTCCCTCTTTTTTTGGTGTGATTTGAAGTTTGAAGAATGACCTTGAGAAGTGGTTCCAGCCCCCTCCCAAAATTGGAACCCGGTAAAGAAGAGGCCCCCTTGTTAATGGTTTATTCGAAGAGTGCTTACTACTCAAATTTGACAAGAGGAACTCCAACAAGAGAACATCTTCCATAGTAGGGGTTTGATCCAAGATAAGGTATGCTCACTTATTATTGATGGTGGTAGTTGCACCAACGTAGCATCTCGGGATTTAGTTGATAAACTTAAGTTGAAAACTAGTTTGCATCTGAGGCCTTATAAATTACGTTGGATCAATGATAAGGAAGACCTCAAGGTTACCGAGCAAGTATGCATTGATTTCTCTATTGGAAGTTACAAAGATAAGGTGATGTGTGATGTGATTCCCATGAGTGCAAGCCATTTATTACTCGGAAGACCATGGCAATTTGATCGGAAGGTTATGCATGATGGTTTCACTAATCAATATTCCTTCAAATTTAATGGTCGATCTATCAAATTAGTCCCTCTTGAACCGGATCAAGTGGCCTAGGATGAAACCATGAGGGCGGAGAGCTTGGCCAAAACCAATTTGTTTATGACTAAGAAAGAATTATGGAAAAATATTTTGGCAGGAAATCCGATGATACTTATCTTATTCCGAGAAAGGATTGAAGGGTTTGGAGAAATTCCTCAAGAGATCCGAGAACTCCTAGAGGAGTATCAAGACGTATTCCCGAAAGAGTTACCAATCGGTCTACCACCACTCTGGGGTATCGAACATCAAATAGATTTACATCCGGGAGCAACCCTCCCAAACCGGCCTTCTTATAGGTTGAATCTCGAGGAAGCTAAGGAGTTACATCAACAAGTTCAAGAACTTCTCGATAAACGGAATATCCGGGAATCATTAAGTCCTTGTTCTGTACCCGCTTTATTGGTCCCAAAGAAGGATGGAAGTTTTCGAATGTGTGTTGACAGCCGAGTGACACGGAATGAAGGGGGGGGATTTAGGAAGTGGGAGAATCGGGTTAGGTTAAATAGAAAACGATAATCCGATAATTCCAAAATCGGGACTGGAATTGGGACAAAGATAACTCAACGATGAGATCGATTTTATGGATGAAATTTTTAGTGAAACTCTGCGAAGAAAATAGGTGATAGTCCTCCAAAAATGAATGAAATCACGGGATGGATCGGTTGGAATGTAATGGAACAGTAACGGTGGTCGGTAGGTGGGCAGAAATGCTGGACAGCGGAGGAGATGAAATTGCAAACGAATTCAACGATGAAAGAAGAAGCTTATGGACTTCAAGCTCACCCTACGTCCTTGAAGAAGGCTGGAGACTTTGAAGCAAGAAGAGATCTCCAACTCGGCGGGAGAAATCTTGAAGGGAACCTACGGTGGCCGGAGAACTTCCGGTTGCCGAGTGAAATTGGAAAATGCCTGAGAAGGGAGATGAGGGCAAAAGGCATGCAACTTGCATGCTGGAAATTGAAATAAAGGAGGAAAATTGGACCAATGAGATTGCAAGAATGTGAAAGACAGGTGATCTTGAATCTCCTCAGCCAATTTCCCTTCTTCATTGGCCCAAAATACCCTTCTCTTAGCTGAAAATTCTTCATGCAAAACCCCATGCAAGCATGCAAAAAAAAAAACCTAGCCGAGAAACCCTCTCGGGTTCTCCAAATATCCAACGTAAAATTCACGTAAAACTTTAGCTAAAAATGCGATAAAATTCTTTCAATCCATGTAAATGCTGGAGAGTTGAGTCGTGTAACCCTTGATCACTTTTGCATGGGACTCCAACTCACCATGCAACGTGGTACTTCAATCGGGTTCGGGTTCGGGCTTTATTCCAGAGCTCTCAATTTTTTGTTGCAAATCCTCCTTTTCTCCACGCCAATTTATCATGTGTTTTGGCCTTGTTTGATCCTTCAAAGTTGGCTTAGACATGTATAATTCTTCAATTAATTTTCCTGCAAAATTAAGAAACATATTAGAAAAATTCCGAGCTCGAGCTCGGGTAATTGCTCCGCTTGGCATGCCAGACTGTGGCATGTCACCGAGCCATCAACCAAATCACTATTAAATATTGTTTTCCGATTCCTCGGCTCGAGGACATGTTAGATGAACTTAACGGAGCTTCTTGTTTTTCAAAAGTGGATCTAAAGAGTGGTTACCACCAAATTTGTTTGAAGGAAGGGGACGAATGGAAAACATTGTTCAAAACAAAGTACGGCCTCTATGAATGGTTAGTAATGCCTTTCGGGCTATCTAATGCCCCTAGTAATTTCATGAGGCTTATGCATTTCGTACTTAAAGATTTCTTGGGAAAATTTGTGGTGTTCTATTTTGATGATATTTTGATATATAGCCTTGATATGCATAGTCACCGAGAACACCTTAAAATGTTGTTTGATAAACTCCGTGATTTTAAGCTTTTTGGAAAGTTGAAGAAGTGTTCCTTTGAGCAACCAAGAATTCAATTCTTGGGATTTATTATATCCAAGGAAGGAATGGAGGTAGATGGCACCAAGGTGGAAGCTATCTGGGATTGGCCCGTTCTGAAGGGTGTTTCGGATGTCCGAAGCTTCCACGGGTTAGCATCATTCTATCGGAGATTGATTCAAGGTTTTAGCTCTATTGTGGCTCCCTTAACCGATTGTACTAAGAAGGGAAGAGAATTCGAATGGACACCTAATTGTCAAGAGATTTTTGAACTCATTAAGCACAAACTTTGCAACGTACCTGTGCTAAGTCTTCCTAATTTCAACAAAGTTTTCGAAGTGGAATGTGATGCTTCCGGAGTCGGGAAAGGTGCAATGCAAGAGGGAAGACCACTTGCTTATTTTAGTGAGAAACCCAAGGGAGCTACCCTCAATTGTTCGACCTATGATAAAGAGTTCTATGCGGTTATCCAAGCACTCGAGGTATGGCAACATTATTTGTTATCTAAAGAGTTTATCATTCATTCGGATCATCAAGCTCTTAGGCACATTAAAAGCAAAGGCAAGCTTAATAGAAGACATGTCAAATGGGTGGAATTTCTTGAGAGATATCCGTATACAATCAAGTATAAGAAAGGAGAAGTAAACGTGGTGGCCGATGTTCTATCAAGGAGGTATGTCCTTCTAACCATGTTGTCCACTAAATTCCTTGGATTTGAGTGAATTAAGGAAGCATATAAAGATGATCAAGATTTCAGCAAGTGGTATGAGTTGAGTGTCAACAAGGTGGAATGCAGTTATTACCTCATGGATGGATCTCTCTTTACAGGAGGAAAGTTATGTATCCCAAGTGGTGGCCTCAGGGATTCCCTTATTACCCTAGCTCAGAAGGGAAGCAAAAAACTTAGAGAACCTCTCGGATGTCGCCGGATATTACCCACTGGAGAGCCGAGTCTTGGTTGCCGGAAAAACCATAGCCAAGGAGAAAATGAAAAGCACTTTTGTATTCAAACTTTAACTAACCCTAAAGCTCGGTGGAGAGGGAGTTTTGATCCCCTTCACATGAGAGAAAGATAGCCGAGTCTTGGTTCCCCTTCAATCAAGTGCCAACCAAAACTCCTGAAAATACAAACTCATGCCAAAAGATAAAACCTATCCAAACCCATGGAAACCCACACCAAACCCATGCAAAACCCACAAAACCCTAAATAATTGTTTTCAAAATTTAAAAAGGAAATAAATAAAGCTAGAAAAAGGGAGGGCTGGTCGGGTTTGCGCCATGCTCCATGGGGCCCGACCTAAGCCCGTATGAACCTAGGTTCCCTTGACCTAAGCCCGTATGAACCTAGGTTCCCTTCCTCCCTTGCTTCGGCATTGCCTTTTCTTCCGAGGTGTTCCAACCTTGAAGGTTCCTTGATCTCAACCTCCTTTTCCAAGACTTCCTAAGTGAGAAGATGCTTTGGCTGCTCCACGTCCTTCGGGGTTGGTTCCTTCATAGTTATTCTGCGTTCAACATTTCCTACAAAAAAGACAAATTGATTAGAAAACTCCTTGTCTCGAGCTCGAGTGATTGCTCCTTGAGGTGTGGCTCCATGCATGGTATCCCGCGGCATGTCACTTTCTCGGGTTTATTATTTCTAAGGATGGCATGGAAGTCGATGACTACAAAATTATGGCAATCCAAGAATGGCCTATTCCCAAGAGTGTGTCGGAAGTTAGGAGTATTCATGGCCTTGCATCTTTTTATCGAAGGTTCATACAAGGGTTTAGTTCAATTGTAGCTCCTTTGACCGATTGTACAAAGAAGGGAAAAAAGTTTGAGTGGACTCCGGGTTTCCAAGAAAGTTTTGAATTGATAAAGGCCAAGTTGTGCGAGGCACCCGTTAGTGCTCCCAAATTTCAAAAAGGTCTTCGAGGTCGAATGTGATGCTTCAGGGCTAGGCATTGGTGCAATTCTTATGCAAGAAGGGAGACCCGTAGCCTACTTTAGTGAGAAGCTCAAGGGTGCCATGATTACTTACTCAATCTATGACAAAGAGTTCTATGCGGTGATCCGAGCACTTGAAGTGTGGCAGCATTATCTTCTCTCAAAATAATTTATTATACATACGGATCATCAAGCCCTCAAACACCTAAAGAGCCAAGGCAAGTTGAATAGAAGGCATGCCAAGTGGATGGAATTCCTTGAAAGGTTCTCGTACATCATCAAGTTCAAGAGCGAGAAACCAATGTCGTGGCCGTTGCCCTCTAAAGGAGGATTGTTCTCCTAACCAAACTTACCACTAAATTCTTTGGTTTTGCTTGGATCAAGAATGCTTAAAAGGAAGACCAAGATTTTGGCCAATGGTATGAATGGTGTTTAAAGAAGCATGAATGTGGATACTACCTTATGGATGGTTACCTCTTCAAGGGAGGAAAACTTTGCATCCCTCATGGTGGAAGCCGAGGACTCTCATCAAGGAAGCATAAGGTGGGGGTTTGGCAAGTAATATTGGCAAGAAGAAGACCTTAGAAGCACTTAAAGAGGATTTTTATTAGCCTCACTTGTTTTGGGATGTGCACAAAGTGGTGGAAAGGTGCATCATTTTCAAAAAGGCCAAAAGTAGGGTCCTTCCCCAAGGGTTGTACATGCCCTTGCCCATCCCAAGTCATCCATGGGTGGAAGTAAGTATGGACTTTGTTTTGGGATTACCTCGGACTAGTAGAGCTAAAGAATGGATTATTGTTGTGGTTGACCGGTTCTCTAAGATGGCTCATTTTATAGCTTGCACTAAGACAGATGAGGCTAGCCAAATTTACACAAGAGAAGCCTATTTATGGGAAAATATTAACCAGAAGATAAAGGGGAGATTTGCACGCACAAAATCCCGTGAATCATGGAGATTTCTCCGTCACGGCCGAACCTAGCCAAGTGCTCGGCTACATTCAAATTTCTCCGTGCCAAATCTTGGGAGGGAAGGCCAAATAGCTGGAAACATTCATTCAAAGGAGAAAAAGAAGATTTGCACGAGCAAATCCCGAGAATCACGGGATTCCCTTAATTGCACCAAACGCGCCCGGATAAGTGAACTGGACAGGCGAGCATCCGCGCGCACCCGGGTGCACCCAAACCCGCACACCCGGAACCGGCTACACTCGGACACTTCACCGAGCGGCACGCAATCCCAGAAATCCTACGCCACCTCACCGATCCGAGTCTACTCAATCTGAGACGTCCAACCGATCAACGGCTTACAATTCTTACTTAGTATTTTTCCTTTTATGTTTTTGTTTATTTAAGGGGCATCTCACCTCTATTGAACTTAGAGAATTTTCAAATCAAAATTGTGTTTACACACCTTCCACCTTCGGTCGAAGCTCTCCCTCGTCGATCCTTCTCTGGTGCGTCACATCCGGCCAAGTCTCGGCAACCCTTGTGAGCGAACAGTGCGTCATATCTGAACGCGAGCAAGGTCCACCGATTTGAATACTTATTCGTTCAAGTGTTCAAAGCGTCACCCCCACCTCCATAAAACTACACTTCTCTGAATACCCATTCCAATTTACCGAACGACCACTTTATCCGAGCCATTCCCATATTTTCACCTTCAATCCGCCTTATTTCCATCTCATTACACTACCACACCACAACTCCATAAATCGCCCGATCCGATTGTCCGACCGCCGTGCACGATACCTCACCCGAGGCACGTACACGCTCATCTTCCGACCAAGGTGCGCCGCTCATCGATTGATGGCACATCAGGCACGGTGGGTTGTCTTCTCACGGGGTGTGAGTTGGCCTCCAGAACAAGATCCAACCTCCTATTGAGCTCATCTATTTTCCCTTGGTAGCTTAGTTAAGCTTTTCTCGGATTAGGGGGTGCGGGAGGTGGTACATTGGTTGGGCGGGTTCTCGAGGTGGGTTAAGGGTAGCTCCACTCCGATTCACCATGTTATGATCTAGATATCGAATAAAAACAACAATAGAAGGGTGGTGGTTAGGAAAGGGACTCTGATAGCAGATGATGTGCTATGGGAATGGTGGTTTGGTCGGTTAAGGAGAAATGGAGAGAGAAAAGACAGGGAAATGGGAAAGGTTGGCTCGGTTGAAGGAAAAACATGGTCAAATGTCTCCGGCTAGATCTCCAGCGGCATACTTGGTTAGAAGCTGAAAGTTGGAGGGAAGGTAGATGGAGATGAGAGGGTTTATGGCCCAAAATAACACAGTAAAAGGATGGGCAAATCGGAAAATATGCAGAAAATAACTAGAGTGCTCGAAAAGGGGCTCTCAGAAAAGGAAGATCAAAAAGTTGTAAACGGAGGGATAATCCCAAACAGAGGAGAAGCTTTGGCGTTGACATAATCCTAAAATTATGTTCCCATAATTGTTTATCTAATATGTTTCCTAATTTTGTAGCTCTTTGTTTCATTGAAGAATTCAACTTTGGTCGGCTACAAGCCTTCACCAAATTGGAGTCAAACCTTGGCCCAAGAGCCATTTGAAGGAAATGAGAAATTAGAGAACAACCAAGGTAGATATGGAGCAGCCCAATCCTTCCCTTTTGAAGTTGAGCCATGACCCAAGTGGCCCTTGAAGGAGGGAGAATGTTCCGTTGGAAAAATTAAATGTAACACTTAGATTTAGGGTTTAATTTTTGGACAAAATTTTATATTTTGTTTATGGCCGTTTGAGGCCATTTGAGGGCGCCAACTTGGATCCCTTTTGGTGGAGATGGGACCACATGCTAGTGGCCCCAGCAACAAAACATGGGGACCACATTTGGATCTGGCACAATTGGACCTCTGATGCTTTCTCAGCCGTTTTGACAATCTTCCTCAATTCCACTAAAAACTACGTCCTAATAAGAAATGTATCCAACTTTTCAAGCTTTCCATAGATGGGTTGAACATTAAAATTAAACACTTTTTACATAGTCAACCGAAGCAATTACAGAGAGTCCAGTGCAAGAAAGCTACCCGGGAAACAACTTAATGGGTTTTATGGGTAAGCCGTGGGTTTCATGGGTCTCATGAGATTTGTTTCAGCTTGTTTCTCTCTCTAACACCTGAGAGGAGGATAATCTCCAAGGTGAACGTTGGAGACAAGTTTTGGGGACCATTTTACTTTGTCCGTCCAAATCGGGTAGGTTTTAGGTGGTGGTCCTTCCCCTTGCCTTTTGTGTTTTGTGCCAAATTGGGTAGGTTGTGTTTTGACCATCCGATTGGCCCCTCTCTCTCAGATTTTGAGGGAGTTTTAAGTCCTCTTTGGAGGCATTTTTGGATCAGTTTTTGGTGAATGAAAATTGTGCTTCTTGATAATTCCTTTGCTATGTTTCCGGCACCCAAGACTCGGCCCTCCGGTGAGTAATATCCGGCGACTTCCGAGAGTTTTTTTCTTTGTTTTGTTTCCCTTCCGAGCTAGGGTTAGCTAAGCCATGCTGCATTTCTCCAGCCATGCCCCGTGGTCTCTAGGGTGAGTGTGCAATCCATAAGCTCTTCCTCCATCCCAGTTCTTTCCCCAAGTTTCCGATCATCCCCTCTTTCCACTTTTCCGGCAAGCTCTTTGAGCAATGCCAACTGCCCTCTGCATAACATCCAATTCCGATGAGCTTTAATGACACGCTCGGGGTTAGGAGGTGTCGGGAGAAAAGGGGACAAATGGGAAGACAAGACAATCTGCCGAGAATAAGGAGGACAGGCAGAAACAGGGGAGTAAACACACTAGAGCTCCAAATCCATACGGGCCCTTGGGCTAAGATTTTGGAGGAATTAAACTTTAAGGAGTGGGCTAACTTTGGACAAATTTTCAGAATGAAAAAACGTGTAAAACTTAAAATGGCACGGGACTAGTTTCTAATGCACAAACCGACAAAACAGGACTTGGCAGTACAGTAGGCAGTGAAAGACTTCTGCACAACTTTCAATACGGAGAGTCTGGGAATGATAAAATTAGCAGAAATCAATTTCAATGAAAGAGGGAGAGAATCCAAGTGGTTAGACAAAAAAAACACGAGTAGATTACAAGATATGAGAGTTTAAAAATCAGTCGACAGAATGGATGGATTTCAGGTACTCGGGTGAAAGACAGTGGAAAGATGAAGGCACAACTCCTAAATGGAGGAAACAGGGGACACAATGAAAGACCAAATATTTTAAGACACGAATGAAGAACTCACAGTCCAAATTTTAGGAAATTAGCACACGGGAAACAGAAGTTTATACGGATGATACTTTTGTGACACAAACTGGAATTAGGTTAAAATAGAACCGGCAGCAACCAACAAGAACAATAATAATCCCCAAACAAACAAATGGAAGGTGGGCTATGTGATTTCCAAGCTTACCTTGACCCAAAACAAGTGTGGAGGAAGATTGGAATAAAGGCTAAGTGACTCTAGCAAGACACCAACACCAAAGACAAAGAAAGATTATGGATATTACTCACCAAAATCAAATCTTGCCGTGAGAAAAGGGAAGGATTGAGAGAGCTTCAAGCTTCTGCAATTTACCAAATTCTTTTCTACTCCATTAGACGTGGGAGGAGGGATTCATATCCCTTAGAACTTACACAAAAGACAAAAGCAATTAAAAACCTAAATTTAGGACTAATGAGTGGCTAAGTAGGAGGTAGGTGGGAAAAAGGGGCCCACCTTTAACTTGTCTCCCAACTCAAACACTCCCTAGACCTAAACCACGTCTAAAAGACTTTACAAACTCAAACTTCATGGGAAATAATATTTCCCTTAAGCTCCAACATGATGGAGCATAAATTGGTCCAATCCGAACCAATTTCCAGCAAATTGATCCAAACCGAACCAACCTCTATACATCATTTCAAGCTACTAGAATAATTACAATTTACAAGTACTCTAAACAAACAAGAAATCTCCAAGTGACGAACTAGCAAACCTCCATTGTTGGACCAACCTCTCCTTTGATTTATTGGGCTCCAATCCGTGCTCAAAGTGAAGAGGATTTTTGGCAAGGTTCGGTCCATCACTTGTCCATTGACAAATGGATATGATCACTTGCATCCTTCTTGGACCACACTTGAAAAGCGTCCTCCCCCATGGTGGACAAAGTGAAGTCGGCTTTCCCTTCTTTTGGAGTTGGACATGGCCGAGGCTCGGATAGGTTGTCTCGGCAAGAAAGGTTGTGGGCATCGGTTGTCAACTTCTCCTCTTCAAATTCCCAATGCAAACAATGTTTGGGAAGCTCTTTGTCAAGGGGTGAGGGATCATCTAAGAGGTCCATTAAAGGAAATGTCACACCTGCAAAATCAGCAAACAAGTTAGTAAATTGTCTTTCACGGCCTCGGGTTATCATGCCCTCCGGGTGGGTGTGGCTCTCGGGCATGTCATTTAACCCTCATTTTTGGAGGATAAAATCTACTATGATTTTTCAAAAAACCCTTAAAATTT
The DNA here is from genome assembly GCA_003255005.1 of Begonia fuchsioides. Lineage (NCBI taxonomy): Eukaryota > Viridiplantae > Streptophyta > Magnoliopsida > Cucurbitales > Begoniaceae > Begonia > Begonia fuchsioides. The sequence goes on along the minus strand of QAOC01049056.1, from coordinate 137,672 downwards.
CAGCTCCAAACTACTTATGCAACCTGAGAACGACTCATCCCATTAACACCCATTTATGGCCCCTTTTCTTGTGTATTACTCACTCGATATCCATTTTATTCCAAATTCCATTATTGAATCTTGTCAGGGGTTCACACCCTTATTTTTTTTATAAGTAAGTGGATAAAGAAAGAAGAGAAAGATACAGGAGACCTGAGAAAATGAGGAGGAAACCACAAGATGGAGACTCATCCAACAAAGATTCGGGGCAACTTTAGACTTGGGGAAAAATTTACAACTTATTGCTTCAGGCTTTAAATTCAGGGCTTTGGGCATAGAGCTTAAGTCTTAATGCTAACAACTTATAACTTAGGGCTTAGGTCTATGTGTTTAGTGGTTAGGAAATTAGATTTAGGGCTTAGGGCTTTGGGAATATGGTTTCAAGTTTTGGGTTTAGGGCGTTGGGCTTTGGGCCTTGACCTTAGATGTTAGGGCTTAGGGTGTAACACCCGACTTTTCCAAGTACTGTAAGTTCTATCAATGTTGAATGATGAACAAAGTTATCTGATTTTAAAGGAGATAAGTTCTTTAAATGAGTTTAAGTCCTTCTAATGAAATTAAGTAGATTCGTTGATGAAACTATAGCAACAAGAATTTCTTGATTTGGAGGTTCGTAGAGAAAGTTATGAGTTTCGGAAACTTACAGATTGGTAACAACAACCGGGTTAAAGATCGATAATGAGATAGTTTCGGTTTTCCCATTTTATCATGCAACCAATGAGCTTAATTGACAAAGTGGTATTCTAAGAAATTGTTGAAGACATCAAAAGGAGAATATTGATAGGTTGAACAACTCAATAGGAGTTTTGGTGAAAAAGTTATGCATTTTAGAAGTTGATGAATGAAAACTGAACTAAGGAAATGTGAACTTTTGGACGATGTTTTGTATTTCGTACATTTGATAATCTTAAACTTACAATTTGAAGTTTATGTCTTCTACAAAGTTCAACAAGACTCAATAAGGAATAGAATGACGTTTGAATCATGAAAATCCGAGTTTTGTAGAAAATGTTATGAAACTTTTAACTTGCGGTTGACACCTCATGCTTGAAAGCCACCTCATGCTAACCTTTCAACTTCCACAATGAGACAAAACCGATTAAGTGCCTTGTAATGCTCTGAAGTTCTTCATTCAGCCACGAAACTTACCTCTTCCCTCTCCTGTTTTCTCTCAAATTTCAGAGTAAACTTAGGGTTTCTAAGAAAGAAGTGAAAACCGATCAATCTAGAACAAGGTTTAACCCTCAACCCTTTGGAGGAAAGTGTTCCTCTCTTCAATTCGGATCTTTTGAGGTAAGAATCATTCAAACCACTCTTTTAATGATTAAATTTAGTTTGAAATAAGTTATGAAGGTTGAATTGGACGTTTTATAGATTAAATGCATTAATTAGTCAAGACAAGTTCATGCATAAACATTTTCGGTGCATTCTGCCCGATTTTAAAGAGGTGAGTGATACGAGATTCTTAAGTCCGAATTTCATCTTGATGTCTTCTAATGAGTTGTAGTAGACATCTTAAGGATGAGAATGATAGCTTAATCATGCAATTTGGATTTATACAGAAAAAGTTATATACGTCGGCATTTAGGTCAAAAGCAGAACATTACGAGTTTGACTAAGATTGTCAACCTTTGTTATGTTTAGGTGATTAAAGTTACCCATTGGAGCTTTGAAGACTTTGACACGACAAACTTAAGCAAGGAAGACATGTAAGTGAATCTCACTCTTGTTTGGCCCTTAAGTGGGACTACATCACAAAGAGAGTGTTAGGGTTTGTTTGGTAGATAGTAAGGAGTTACGTAAGATAAAAATGTAGGATATTATGTATTGATTCTGTTTGGGGTGCATCACACCGTGCACTGACCCAATAATATGGGTTTGATTGGTGTATGATTGCCATTGAATTGTGGATGTATGTATTTATGTATCGCTTAAGTACGTAAAGAATAAAAAAATAGCTATAGAAGTCAATGGACTTACCTTTGGAGACGAATGTGCTATGTTGATTGTTTTTAAGTTAAGCATGCTATAGAGAGATATGTTTACAAATACAGCATGAAATGTTATTAAGCATTGCACGAAAGTATCATGCATCATGTTTTATAAAGAATACGAAAATGTTTTCAAGCATGGTTTTCAAATGTCGCCCAACGATTGATGAGCGTGGTATGGAACACTCTCATCATTCATGCATGAATTGTACATAAAGGTTAAGAAACAAATCCGTGAGGGGATGGCGATACGTAACGCCCGAACGGACAGAAATTAAGAAATGCTATGAAACACCTCCGTGAGGGGATGGCGATACGTAACGCCCAAGCGGACAAGTGTTATGAAACGGATCTGTGAGGGGATGGCGATACGTAACGCCCAAACGGATAAAAGTTAAGAAAATGTCAATGAAATGTTAAGAAATAAATGAATATGCATGTTTTATGAAAAGTTCATGATCATGTTAGGCATGTAGGATCACCTGATTTCTTACTGAGCTTTAGGCTCATTGTTTAAGCTTTGTGATGTAGGTGATGAAGAAGAAGTTGAGGGTGATAACCCTCCATGTTTAATGTAGAATTTTCAGATCGGGATGAAGGCATTCCACGCTGAAGGTTTGAATCGTTAAGTGTCGACCCGTGGGAGATGTATGAAAACGAACAAGTACATGTTTTGAAAAGTTTATATATGTGTAAATAAAACGTTTTAAGTACTTAGTTTTGCTGAATACAATGTTATGTAAGAAATGTTTTGCAATGTATGTTGTATAACTTAATATTATTGACCACTACGATTTACGTTTTAAGTACATAGTTTAAGTTTTGTATGCATTTTATGAAGTAAAGTAAGTGACCAAATATTACATATGATTTTCCTCTTAAGATTACTATTTTATTACTTACGTAAGGAGGATGTGACAATTATGGTATCAGAGCCCACCGGGTTTTAAAATCGGTTCTGTAGACTGCTTAACGATCCAAGCTTTTGCATGGAGATGCTCTATCCTCGGTAAGAATTGTATGAAAAGATTGAATTGATTGTTTTATTCATATATGCTTTGTTTTCTTGATGACAAGATTAGTAAAACATGCCGAGAACTGCACGAGCATCGGGTGAAGGGACAAGTCACGATAATGAGAACGTAATTGACAAGCTGGTAAGTCTGGTGGATCGCCAGTCTCAATATTTGGAGGAATACCGTACGCGAGAAACTCATGGAGGCGACAGAAGGAGTGGTGCAAGTGAATTAAGTTGTGAACGGTTCAACCGCCTCCATCCTCCAACGTTTAATGGACAATTGGCTGACCCAGCTGTGGCCGAGGAATGGATCCGAAAGATAGAGGATTTATTTGAGTATGCTAAGATCGAAGGAAGGGACAGAATCATATGTGCAACATTTATGCTTGAAAATGATGCTCGGTTTTGGTGGGATACAATTAAAGCCTCCCGGGATGTACGTGAAATGACATGGAATGATTTCAAGGAAGTATTCAATAACAAATACTTCAGCCAGACGGTCAGAACCGCAAAGATGGTGGAATTTGTACAACTCCGCCAAACTGGGACGGTTGAGGAGTACATTAGGCGGTTTGAAACCTCATCCCGGTTTGCCCCGCATATGGTGACAACCAATAACTTGAAGGTGCATCAGTTCACGCAAGGCCTAAAGTTGGAAATATATCGAGGAGTAATTACTGCCAGTAATCCCAGTACAACGTATACTAGTGTTGTAGCTAAGGCACTTGAAATGGAGGAAGTTGAGTTGAAGTTTCAGAAACGCAGGGAAACCCAACAACGGTTTGCTAGGTCGTCTCCACAACAGCAACAAGGAGAAAGTTCTTGTGCCAAATCAAGGAGAAAGTTCTTTCTCCCGACACTTCTCATAACCCCGAGAAACCCTCTCGGGTTCTCCAAATATCCAACGTAAAATTCACGTAAAAATTAAGCTAAAATGATAAAATCCCTTCAATCCTTGTAAATGCTGGTGAGTTGAGTCGTGGAACCCTTGATCAATTTTGCATGGGACTCCAACTCGCCATGCAACGTGATACTTCAATCTGGTTCGGGTTCGGGCTTGATTCCGGAGCTCTCGGTTTTTGGTTGAAAATCCACCTTTTCTCCACGCCAAATTATCATGTGTTTTGTTCTTGTTTGATCCTCCAAAGTTGGCTTAGAAATGTATAATTCTTCAATTAATTTTCTTGTAAAATTAACAAACATATTAGAAAAATTCTGAGCTCGGGCTTGGGTGATAGCTCTGCTTGGTATGCTAATCCATGGCATGTCATGTTGATGTTAACTTTTTGAAGAAGAATTTTGTGGTTGTTATTGGGCATTCAAAATTTGGAACTAAAGAACTTTTCTTGGGAAATTATGAGCTGGCTTTGCCTAGTTGTGAAATTGAAAAATTAATGAGTGGCGACTCATTTGGAATTATCCACAATGGTTTTTAAAGCTTTTTGAATTTAGATACATTTTACTTACATGAGCTGTGGTCATTCGATATAAAAGCTTATTAGATGAGATACTAAATACTTGATATTTTGGAATTCGTACATCGGCCTTTAACCATGCTATGCTTTCTTGGAATAAAATTATGATTGATCATGTTCTTGAGAAAAGGGCTAAGTATACAAGTGTGTTGTTCTTTTTCTATTTTAAGTTGGACAAGATTTCGATCAACCTTACATTTTGGATGTTATTTTTTATCTTTGGATGACCATTTAGTTTGGGAAGATTCACCAAGGTTATTCTTAAAATTGAAATTCATTAACGGCAAGTGCATCATGGTTATTGGCCAATGGCCCAAGAAAGTCTTACCCGTTATGAAATTGAATGGTAGAAACTCTTTTGTTGTTTGGTATCCATGGTTCCTTGCTAATCATATTTTTGAAGGTATTGTGTCTTATGAAAAGCAAAGTCGGTATGAGGACGAATTTTTGATTAATAACCCATGGCATGCTTCTTGTATTTTGAATGACTGTTTGACTTGAATTAATGATGGCTTTGAAAACCAAATATGGCATATTTGAATTGTTAGTTATTCCTTTTGGGCTATCTAATGCCCCTAGCACTTTTATGAGGCTCATGCATTTGGGCTAATGGTCCCTTCAAGATATTGGAGAAAGTTAATTCAAATTAATTCAAACTCGAGCTACCAAGGGAATATGGAGTTTCCACCACCTTTAATGTGCAAGAGCTCTCTCCTTATGTGGGAGATCAAAGTGAAGAAAAGGAGGGAGAAGATCAACCCTTAGATTTGAGGACAAATCCTCAAGTACCTAGGGAGGATGACATGCCACGAGAACCATCGATGGGAGCCAAGCCTCAAGGACTCACGACCCAAGCCTGCGCCAGGGAATTTTCTAACAAGTGAGCTCTTTTTGTAGGGGATGTCTTGCAAGGATTCAGCATAATGGCCCCAACATTTAAAGATAAGGAGAAGCGAAAGCAACTCCTCATTTGGAGAGCTAGCTCGGGAGGCCATGGAGGTTGGATGGAAAAAGAAGTCTGACATGCCATGGGATGCCTTGCAATTCCTCTATGGGTTTTTCTCTTTTGCATTGGTTTTTGCTTTTGAGGGTGTGTCTCAAAAGCAACCGGTTGGGGGGGAACAAAATTCGGGGACCATTGTTCCTTGGTCACCCCCAAATCGGGTAAGTGTTAGGTGCGCCTTTCCACTCTTCCTTTTTGTGCATGCATCAAATCGGGTATGGCCTTTGGTTGCCATCCGATTGAGTTTTCCCTCTTTAACTTAAGAGAGGTTAAAACCCTCTTCTCACCGAGAATTGCATTCAATTTTTAGTTAACACAAAGAGTGCTTTGTATCTTCTTGCTTGGCCAGTTTTCCACTTCCAAGACTCGGCTTTCCGGTGAGTAATATCCGGCGATATCCGAGAGCGTTCTTCAAGGTTTTTGCTTCCCTTCTGAGCTAGGGTATGCTAGGCTAGGCTACACGACTTCAAACACTCCCTCGTGGTCTTAGGGTAAGCGTGTAATCCTTATTAGCTCTTCTCCATCTTCGGTTACCTCCCATTTTCCGATCAACTCCATTTCCTTTTCCGATCATCCCCTTTTTAGCGCCTAATACTCTTGTCTACATATCTTTAAATTCTTCCAAGATTTTACCCTCATTTTTGGAGGTAAAGCTTCCCTTTTATTTATTAACAACCCCTCCAAATCTTAGTCACAAAATCTGTACGTAACTTGAGAAACACCTTCTCCAATAACACCCATTTTCGGCCTCTTTTCTTGGCTTATTTCTCACCTGATAGCCATTTTATTCTCCATTCCATACTTGAAACATATCATTTGGTATCGTAGCTATTCATCCCTTCCCACTCTTCAATTTTTCTCTCGTTTTGGCTCACTGGTTGAGTTAAGGCGTGATGACTCGAAGTGGAGCCAACCATAACCCTAACCAAGACCATATTCAACCACAAAACCCACTTCCGGTGACCCCTAACCCAGATGTATCGGAGTCTACCATACAATAGCTAGATGTAATTCACAAGAAGTTTGAGATGGTATTCCAAAGGTTGGAGGTAGCCTTTCCTCCAATGAGGCCCCCTCCAACCCCCGCTCTTAGAAGAAGACCTGAGAATGACATGAGGAGGCCTCAACATCAAGCAACTGAGGACTTCGATGAAGAGTTTGGTTACAATGACCCACCTAACCGTGAAGATGAGATGAGGAATATCAAGGTAACAATTCCACCCTTTAATGGATCTTCCAAGGGTGATGGGTTTCCTGATTGGGTTTAGAAAGTAGATAAAGTGTTTGAATGTTATAACTATTCGGAGCAGTTAAAATGACAATTGGTTTCTTTGGAGTTAATCGGTTATGCTAGTCTATGGTGGGATAGTTTGAAGGCCCAAAGGAGGCGTGATTGGGAGGATAATATTCCTACTTGGAGAGCCATGAAACTCTTCATAAGAAAGAGGTTTTTGCCGAGCCACTACAAACAAGAACTCTTCCTCCAACTCCAAACATTGAAGCAAGGAACCCTCTCGGTGGAGGAGTATTTGACTGAATTTGAGACCCTTAGGATTTAGTATGACCTAGATGAACCCGAGGAAAAAATTCGTTGCAAGGTTCTTAAAAGGTTTAAACAAGGAGATTGGAGACATAGTGGAGCTACAATCGATTTATACCATGGTGCGGTCATTCAGTTTGCCATGAAAGTGGAAAGGCAAGTGAAGAAGAAGGGAAAGGGGGTGGTTAACCAATTTGCTCCCAAAACCGCCCATCCTTACAAGCCCTTTTCTAAGGTGGAGGAAAAGCCCCCTTATGTGAAGCCTTGGTTCCAAAAGAAAGAAGGTGAGGGGAAACCTAATGATGAGAGCGGCCTCGAACAAGGGAGATCAAATGCTTTAAGTTTCTTGGCTTAGGCCATATTTCTTCTCAATGCCCAAACAAGAGGGTCATGGTTCTTAGAGAGGACATCAATGAAGTGGTAAGCAATGATGAAGTGCTGGAAGAAGCTAGTAAAGAGCAAGAACCCGAGGAGGAGATTTTTCATGCTAAAGAGGGACCACTTTTGATGGTGATCCAAAGAGTTCTATCCTCCCAAGTCCGAAGTTAGGATTTTCAAAGGAAGAACATATTCCATTGTAGGTGCTTTATTCATGGAAAGGTATGCTCTCTTATCATAGATGGTGGGAGTTGTACCAATGTGCATCTCGGGATCTTGTGGAGAAGTTGGGGCTTCAAACTATGTTGCACCCGAGCCATTACAAGTTTAGATGGTTGAATGACAAAGACGACATCAAGGTAATCATGCAAGTTAATTTAGAATTTTCAATCGGTGGATACAAGGATAAAGTGCTTTGTGATGTGGTGCCGATGAGTTCAAGCCACATTTTGTAGGAAATGCCGTGGCAATATGATAGAATATCTAGGGGAAGGGAAGGAAAAACCAGCACTCGAGTTAGGGGGAGTCAACCCGGATAGGCCAAATACAAGGGTATAATGGAGGAAGGATATCTTGGGATGCAAATGGGTTTCGGTAGGGTTATGGATGAAGGAGCTAATGGATTGCCCTCTCACTCTCAAGGCCACGATCTAGGTCGCCGGAATCATCGTCGGAGTACACCGAGTCTTAGAGGAAAAAATGTCCAAGGAGGAGAGAAATGCTAAGCACTCTATTGATTTTTGAAAAAACTCCAGGGGCTTACAAAAACCAAGCAAAGAACTTAAAACATCCACCAAGTTTCTTCAGCGGAGTGCTCAAATCGGATGGTTCAAAAGAAGCTACCCGATTTAGCCAAGCAACAAAAAGGAAGGGGAAGTTTCACTTTGACCTAACCGAAATAGGTACAAACTAGGGTGCAACCTCTACCTGCATGAGCCACCCTAGAGCCCACCAAAATACAGCCTACATGAGGGTGTTGCAGCTCCTAAAGGCTACCCTAAGAGAGCCCTTAATTCTCATGCACAATCACACGTTCAAGATGGCTGAGTATTTTGGGTACAAAAAAAAAAAACTAACACGTAAAATAAGATGAGACAACTCTCTCTCCTTTAAGTGATCTTGGGCTGATTGAGTATTGGGCTCTTTCCTTCACAATCAATCTTCAAGGCTCCATGAATTGCCCCAACATGCATCGACTATCCCTTGTCGTCCATCGCCGAAATATCAAAGCTCTCTTGCCAAGTTAGGAGATGCTTGAGTTTCTCTTGGTCCATTAAAGTTGGTTCCATGATGTTTAGTTCATGCAAAACATTTCCTACAAAAATAGAAAATTCGTTAGCAAGCTCCTTGGCTCTGGCTCGGGTGATGACTCTAGTAGGTTCAGGTTTTGTCAAGTGATCATGAGGCATATCACAATATGATCGGAGGGTCCTTCATGTTGGTTATACCAACCATTATTCCTTCAAGTTCGAAGGGAGGGCAATCAAGCTAGCTCCTCTTGGTCCGGATCAAGTTGCTAAGGATGAGACCGCAAGGAAGGAAGGTATGACTAAATCCAACCTTTTCATGTCTAAGAAAGAGTAATTGAAGTCTATTTTGGAATGAGGGCCGATTGTGATGCTGATGTTTTGGGAGAGGATGGAGGAGATTGAAGCGGTTCCTAAGGAGGTCCGAGCACTTCTAGATGAGTTCCAAGACGTTTTCCCCAAGGAGTTGCCACAAGGGTTGCCACCCCTTAGAGGCATTGAGCACCAAATTCATCTACAACCGGGTGTGGAACTTCCTAATCGGCCATCTTATAGGTTGAACCCCGAGGAGGCCAAGGAGCCTCAAAGAAAAGTGCAAGAACTCCTAGGCAAGGGCTACATTCAAGAATCCTTGAGTAATTGTGCAGTGCTGGCCCTATTGGTCCCAAAGAAAGATGGTAGCTTCTGGATGTGTGTGGATAGTCGAGCCATCAATCAAATTACAATCAAGTATAGGTTCCCGATTCCTAGACTCAAAGACATGTTGTATGAGCTTAGTGGGGCAACTTATTTCTCCAAGGTTGACTTGAAGAGCGGCTATCATCAAATCCAAATGAAGAAGGGAGATGAATAGAAGACGGCTTTCAAGACCAAGTATTGTCTTTTTGAATAGTTAGTAATGCCTTTCGTGCTATCTAATGCCCCTAGCACATTTATGAGACTCATGCATATAGTGCTTAAAGATTTCTTGGGAAATTTTATAGTGGTTTACTTTGATGGTATCTTGGTATATAGTTTGGATTTTCATACTCATCTTGGACATCTTAGATTGCTATTTTGAAACTCTCCGAACCACTAGACTTTTTGGTAATTTGAAGAAATGTGCTTTTGTGCAAGAATGGATTCACTTCCTAGGTTTCATTATTTTTAAGAATGGTATGGAGGTAGATAATGCCAAGATAGAGTCAATTCGGGAATGGCCTACTCCATGTTTCGGATGTGAGGAGTTTCCATGGGCTAGCTACTTTTTATCGGAGATTCATTCAGTTTAGCTCTATTTTGCCCCCTTAACCAATTACACCAAAAAGGGGAAAGAATTTGTATGGACCACGAGTTGTCAAGAAAGCTTTGAGTTAATAAAGCTCAATCTTTGTGAAGCGCCCATGCTAATGCTTCCCGATTTCCTCAAAGTTTTTCAAGTAGAGTGTGATGCATCGGAATTAAGAATTGGTGCGGTCCATATGCAATAAGGGACGACCCTAGCCTATTTTAGTGAGAAGCTCAAGGGTACTACCTTGAATTATTCAACTTATGATAAGGAATTCTATGCGGTTATCCGAGCCTTGGAAGTTTGGCAACACTACCTTTTATCCAAGGAATTTATCATTCATACCGACCATCAAGCTCTCAAGCATATTAAGAGCCAAGGCAAGTTAATAGAAGGCATGAAAATGAGTGTAGTTTCTTGAAAGATACTCGTACATCATCAAGTATAAGAAAAGATATAGCAATGTGGTTGCTGATGCTCTTTCAAGGAGGTTTGTTCTCCTAACCGAGCTTTCTACTAACTTCTTTGGTTTTGATTGGATCAAGGAAGCTTATAAGGGTGACCAAGATTTTGGCCATTGGTATAATTTGAGCTTAAAGAAGGCGGATTGTGGCTATCACCTCATGGATGGCTATTTGTTCAAAGGAGGGAAGCTTTGCATTCCTTGTGAGGGAATCCGAGAGTCCCTAATCAAGGAAGCATATGGGGGCGGCTTGGCTAGTCATTTTGAGAAGAAGACTTTGGAGGCCCTAAAAGAACACTTCTTTTTGCCACACCTATTTTGGTATGTGTATAAGGTGGTTGAGAAATTCATCATTTGTAAAAAGGCCAAGAGTAGTGATGTACCGTACGGAAGGGTCGGCGCACCGTGGTCGGAAGAATGAGTGCACACCAAACTCGGGAGAGAGGGTTGTTCGGCAATTCGAAAAATGGGCTTGGGCGAAATGGAAATTTGGGATGCAGGAGTGAAATGGGCTAGGAATTAACAACAAGGATGTGGAAAATGAGGGAATGGGTCGAAGAAGTAAAGAAATGGCCCGTAGGGATTAATGGGACTTGGAATCGGACAAGGGAGGAAGGTGATAGCTCGGGAAATGGTTTTGGGATTTGGGAAGGAAAGAAATGGAGGGTGAGGTTGTACAAGTTGAACACTTGAGCAATCAAAGTGTTTGCCTCGGTAGACCTCGGTAGTGTTCGGATATGACTCACCGATCACACTCATAAGGGTTGACACACTCGGCCGGATATGACTCACCGGAGAAGGAGCGTCGAGAAGAGCTTCAACCAAAGGGAAGAAGGTGCAAAGCACAATTTGATTTAAATTCTCTCTCTGCCTCTAAAGTGTGAGGCCGATACACTTAAATGCTAAAAACATAAAAAGAAAAGAAAGACAATTTAGGCCCTTAGATTAGATGAACGCCTAGGATTAGCTTCGGGAAGATCTTCTTTGACTCTAGGAAGACCGAGGATGCTCCTCTTTGACTGAAGGCTAGATCCATTAAAGATATGCGCGGCTGAATTTGAATGAAGACCGTGCTTGACTGAGGGAGACCCGTTGTTGACCGAGAGGTTGCACCGGGTGGGATAAGCTCTGAACCATGAAGGATTGGCTCAAGCCAATTTGGATAAGGAGCTTCTAAAATACTCTCGGTGGTCAGAATTAAGTGGCACGTGGTCTGGTTCATCGCTTGGCCGTCAATGGCTCATGAGTACGCGCGGGCTTATTTAAAATGGCAACCGAGTTGACCCTACCTCAGACAACAAGGGATCCACGCAGGCAATTTTAAAATGCTGTTGCCAGACGCTCCTCTGATGATTCGGGCAGCTTGAACACGGTCTCTTTTGAATGAAAATCCATGGTGTTCCACCGATGGTTCCATGAACAGCTTATGGGCGCGCGAGGGCGCTTTCAAAATACAGCCGGTTGAACCTCTCTCCGGACATCAAGGGATATGTCCGTGCAATTTTGAAATTGTGTCTTCAGGCGCTCCTAGGTGGTCCGAAAGAAGGTATAGGCATGGTTAATTCTGATGTAAAGCCTCGGTTGGCTGTTGATGTCTTGAATCGTGCACCGCTAGTGTCCATACCGATAAATCCTCCCGTGCTAATTCAAACCTTGTCCTTTCCTTGAAAAAATAATCGGATTACTTAAGGATTTAAGTGAATTGGCCAATGGGATTTGGTCAAGGTCTCCTAGTTGATGGGGGGTTGACCGTGGCTTGACCATGGCTTGACAATGGTTCGGCCGTAGCAGTCCTTTGTGGGCCTTTGTGCGTTCTTCTTCTTTGGGCTGCTTTCTCTTCCTTCTCCAAGGTTTATTTGCTTAATAAATAAAAATGTGGCCGGGCTCGGCATTAGGGTGCCGAGGACTCGGTCTTTATAGGAGAAATGTGGGATCCGAGAGGATTGGATCGGGCGTTCTCCTACGTCGGCCACTTATTTCTTAGGATTTTGGCCACGTCGACGGCCGTTTGTCCGCTATTTGTTGGTGGGTGATCGGAATGTTGGTCGTTGGGCGTGTCGTGGCCGTGAGTTTTCGGACACCATGTGATCCAGACTTTGGGTCATTCTCGATCATGTTCGGAAGGTATTTTCGAGACTATGTTTCCTGCATAATGAGCAACTAAGTTAGTAAAATCTTCCGTGCTCATCGGGGCTAGGTCCATGGTGTGCTCCAGTTGCACATCAAGTAGGGTGCTTCTTCAAGGACTTTTATGCCTCTAAACTGACATGCCTCGGGATGCATCACCTCAAGGAGCAATCACCCGAGCCCGAGCTCGGGGATTTTCTAACTAGTTTGTTCTTTTTGTAGGTGATAAAGCATTCAATATTTTCATGGAGGAACCAGGTCCAAAGGATGAAGAAAACCCTAAGCACCTCATCAAATCGGAGGATAGCTCGGGAATTCAAGAAGGAAGCCGAGAAGCACATGGAAGTGGGTAGAGGTCGGGTCGAGGCCTGGTTTAGGCCGGATCCGAGAACTTGGCACAAACCCAAGCCCAAATTGAAGATGACCGACTTTATTTCCCCTTTTTATTGGCCGAATACATTTATTTTCCTTTGCACAAACAATTCTTTAAGGGCCCTTTGTTTGGGGCATCATTTTTGCTTGGAGTTTGTGTGAGTGGGTTACTATTTTTGTGTTTCTATTTTTGTCAAAAGGTGATGTAAACCAACTCCACAAGCAACCAGCTGCAAGCACGTCCTTCTCAACATTAATGGCCGCCCTTGGGAGAGAAAATGAAGAGGAGCCACCCTAGAGAACCGTCATCACCTGCCTATTAAAGGAGGTAATCATTTTTGCTTGTTCTTTGATGCAAAACCCAAATCGGGTAACTCAATTTTGAGCCATTGGATTGAGCTTTTTGATCACGGCCAAGGGTCTACAAATACCACCCTTGGAACCTATTTTTTGGTACTTTTGGACTTGAGAAAATTCAGATTGCTTTGTGCATCTCTTCCTTGGCGATTTTATCCCAAGACTTGTTGTTTCTCCGGTGAGTAATATCCGGCGATATTCGGAGGGTTTCCTTTGGTTTTTGCTTTCCTTTGAGCTAAGGGTGAGCTAGGCCTTGCTACACGTCTCCAGCCACTCGAAATTGGACATTAGGGTAAGCGTGTAATTTCCCATTGGCTCTTCTCCATCTTTGTTTTCTTACATTTTCCGAAACACCGCCATTTCTTGTTTCAAACATTCTGTTTGAGCCCCCGACGCCTTCATCTGTATAACTTTCATTTCCTTAAATTTTTTAAGCTCAAATTTTGAGTTTAAACTTTCCACCCATCCCATAAACTTTCCTCAAAATTTCAGTACCAAATTCAAAAGGCGACCTGAAAACCATCATTTCAAAGTTCATCAATTTTCAGCCCTGTTATGTTTTCTCTCTCTTACCAAAAATACCCCATACACTCACCTACATAACTTACGATTCCCTTAAGCTTTGTATCTCAAATTTTTAGCTTAAGCTCTTAATTCCCTTAGAAAACATCCTTCAAAATATCAGATGTTAACTCAATTTGCAACTCGAGATCCATCTCTCTAAAATTCACCCATTTTCGGTAACTATTATGTTTCTGTTTTATACCCGATTAGCTCAAATCGCTTGCCCCCATACTTAAAGCGTGTCATTTTGACATGCCTCAGGATGCCTTAGCCAAAGAGGAACCCGCGGAAGTGAGTACTCAAGAGTGTGTTCATGATGAGCAACAAGAAGCCCTTAACAAGAGCCTACCTTGCGATAACGCCACCTTGGGCTTAGCCAATTGGTTTCCTAATGTGTTTGTTCATTTTGTAGGTTGTTTTGGGATGAAGTGGCCGAGATTACTAGCGTGATTGATGCATTCCATGGCCCAACCATCCAAGATGAAGATGTTGACATTTTGGGCTTCGGTACAATCTGACCTCTGAGCCTTGGGCAGCGGTTTAAACAACGTTTCACACATTATTTGGCCAAACGTTCTTCATATGAAATGTAGCCAGCATCTCAATGTTTCAATCAAGCTGCAGAGCATTAGATGTGGAGAAAGATTTCCCGGTCAACCATCGCCATACAGAGGCATCCAGAAGGGGTGGGTATCCGAGAACAGCCCAGACACCTTCCATCATGCAACCAATAGCCACGGCCTAATGGAGTCCAATGAAGAGCTGAAGGATGGAGTCCAATTTGGAGCCTCTAAGGAGCGGCCTTACACATGAAAAGATGAAGGAAAGCATTGGCCGAATAAGGAAGATTGTCGGTTTTTATTTATTTTGGTTTTTGAAAACCGGTTGTACTCTTCATTGCATGGTTTGCGTGAAAACCTTGCAAGTATGTTTGTCTCTCTTTTGTTGTAAGTTAGTAAACGTGGCTGCAAGTGGAAAGGTCTTAGGAATCCTTAGGGGATGGGTTTTACCTTCCCTTAGTGACCATCACTCTTGTTAGTGATGAAAGTCAAGGGTGGGCCCCATTTACCATACCTTGATGTTGGTTTAGCACTTAGGACTATAGGTGATAATCATATGCCTTTTGTAGCTCGTGGGAAGGAGGGTTTTTACCCTTCCTTTCTCAGCATTTGCAGATAGAAAAGAATTGGATAAAACTTTGGAAGCTTGAAGCTCTCAAACCCCCTTTCCTTTCTCACGACATTTCATCCAAGGTGAGTAATATCCTTGTTTTGGTTTGTCTTGGTGTTGGTGATTTTGCTAGGATCACTTAGCCCTCATTCCAACCTTCCTCCTCACTTGATTAGGATCAAGGTAAGATTGGAAGTCATATAGCCCTCATCCCACCTTATTTGTTTCCGGGTCTTGTTGTGTTTTGTTGTGATTGTTGTCTTTGTTTCCTTACCAGAGTGGATTTGTGCATCAAAAATCCACTCCGTGCAAACTTCTATTTTTCCGTGTGCTAATGTCCTAAAATTTTGGCTGTGAGTTCCTCATTCACATCTAGAAATATTTTTTTTTACATGTCACTCCGAGATTTCTTCAATTTGAAGTTGTGGACGTTCCTTTCTCCACCTTTCTAGTGGATTAATCAATTCGGGCCCATTCTGTCGACCTGATTTCAAATTTTCATAACTTGTAATCCAGTCGTGAGTTTGCCTCCGAAAACCCACCATTCTCTTCCCCTTTCATTGAAGTTATTCTCTGTCAATTTTTTGCTTCCCATATTACCTACATCGAAAGTTTTATAGAGATCTTTCCATACCTTCTGTACTGCCTAAAACAGTTTTGTCTGTTTGTGCACCAGAAATTCACCCCATGCCATTTTAAGTTCTCCACGTGATCTCACTCTGAAAATTTGGCCAAAGTTAGCCCACTCCTTAAAGTTTAAGTCCTCCAAATCTTAGCCCAAGGGCCAGTATGAATTTGGAGCTCTAGTGTGTTCACTCCCCTGTTTCTGCCAGTCATTCTTGTTCTCTCGGCAGATTGCCTTGTCTTTCCATTTGTTCCCTTTTATCCCGACACCTCCTAACCCCGAGCGTGTCACATTTGGTATCAGAGCCATTTCTTTCCTCCCCACACTTCTGTTAACTCTCATTTTATCTATTTTAAAAAGCTAAAAGATGATGACTCAAAGTGAAGCAACTCACCACTCCAGCCGAGAGCAAAATGCACCACAAGACCAACCATCAACTTCTCACCCGGAAGTTGAGAGACCAAAATTCCAAGATCAATTCAATGAAATTAACAGGAAATTTGACCTAACGATGCAAAAGTCCCCCTCAAACTCCTGCACTAAGGAGAAGACAAATGAACAATGCAAGAAGACCTCGGCACTTGAACACCGAGGATTCAGACAATGACTTGGACTATTTTGAACCAAACCACCGAGAAGACGAAATGAGGAACATAAAAGTGACAATCCCACCTTTTAATGGAACATGTAATGGAGATTCATTCCATGATTGGGTGGAAAAAGTGGACAAAATATTTGAATGTTATAATTACTCGGAAAAACTAAATTCACAACTTCTTTCTTTAGAACTAACGGGTTATGCTAGTTTTTGGTGGGACAGCTTGAGGGTTCAAAGGAGGAGGGAAGGCGAAGAAGATGTCCTCTCTTCTAGAGCCATGAAAGCTCTGATGAGGAAGAGGTTCGTGCCTAGCCACTATAAGCAAGAGCTTTTCTTCCACCTTCAAACGCTCAAGCAAGGATTCCTCTCGGTGGAGGAGTACTTAACCGAATTCGAAACCCTTCAAATTCGGTGTGATCTTCATGAGCCTGAGGAGCAAGTTATTGCAAGGCCTCAACAAAGAAATTGGAGATATTGTGGAGTTACAACCGATCGAGACAATGGATCCATCCAACTTGCCATCAAAGTTGAAAGGCAAGTAAAAAGGAAGGGGAAAGGAGTGACCAACTATTACACGACAAAGGTTACTCCTCCATAAAAGCCATTACCAAAGGTGGATGAGAAGCCCCATTATTCTAAACCGTGGATGCAAAAGAAAGAAGGAGAAGGAAAGATTCCCGAATACAACAACCGGCCGAGATCCCGAGAGATCAAGTGCTTCAAATGCCTTGGTCTTGGCCACATTGCCTCCCAATGTCCAAACAAGAGAGTCATGATCTTGAGGGAGGACACCAACGAAATTGTAAGTGAAGAAGAGAAGAATGAAGAAGAATATGAAGAGCATGAGGCCGAGGAGGAGGTTTTTCATGCACAAGAAGGACAACTTCTATTGGTGATCCGAAGGGTGCTATCCTCCCAAGCTCAAAAAGAAGAAATCCAAAGGGAGAACATCTTCCATAGCCATTGTCTCATACAAGGGAAGGTGTGTTCCCTCCTTATTGATGGGGGAAGTTGTACCAATGTCGCTTCTCGAGACCTTGTGGAGAAGCTCGGATTGGAGACCACCACACACCCGAGTCCTTACAAACTCCGATGGCTTAATGACAAGGAAGACCTCAAGGTAACCAAGCAAGTAAGCTTGGAGTTTTCTATTGGAGGATACCAAGATAAGGTGCTATGTGATGTAGTGCCTATGAATGCTAGCCATGTTTTGCTCGGAAGGCCATGGCAATACGATCGGAGAGTTATCCATGATGGTTTCACCAACCATTATTCTTTCAAATTTGGAGGAAGAGCCATCAAACTTGCCCCATTAGACCCCGAGCAAGTGGCCAAAGACGAAGTAGCAAGGAAATAAGGTACTTCTAAATCCAACTTCTTTATGTCAAAGAAGGAGTTATTGAAGTCAGTTTTAGAAGGAGGACCTATGATCATGCTATTATTCCGTGAGCGATTGGAGGAGATTGGAGAAATACCAAAGGAGGTTTGATCACTCCTTAAAGAATTCGAGGACGTTTTCCCCAAAGAATTGCCCCAAG
Organism: Begonia fuchsioides; assembly: GCA_003255005.1. NCBI lineage: Eukaryota > Viridiplantae > Streptophyta > Magnoliopsida > Cucurbitales > Begoniaceae > Begonia > Begonia fuchsioides. Next base: position 119,900 of record QAOC01049056.1, on the reverse strand, counting down.
GGTTACCACCCCTTAGGGGCATTGAGCATCAAATTGACTTACAACCGGGTGCGGTACTTCCAAACCGACCCTCGTACCGATTGAATCCCGATGAAGCAAAGGAGTTGCAAAGACAAGTGAAAGAGATCCTTGATAAAGGTTTCATTCGTGAATCCCTAAGTCCTTGTGTCGTGCCGGCCCTCTTGGTTACAAAAAAAACATGGGAGCTTGGAAGTACCATCAAGTATAGGTTTCCAATTCCTAGACTTGAAGACATGCTTGACGAATTAAGTGGGGCAACCTACTTTTCAAAGGTGGACTTGAAGAGTGGCTACCATCAAATTAGGATTAAGGAAGGCGATGGTGGAAGACGGCCTTCAAAACTAAATACGGCCTCTTTGAATGGTTAGTCATGCCTTTTGTTTGTCTAATGCTCCTAGCACGTTTATGCAGCTTATGCACTTTGTCCTTAAGGAATTTTTGGGGAAGTTTATCGTGGTTTATTTTGATGACATCTTGGTGTATAGCTTGGATTATGCTACTCACCTAAATCACTTACGGTTGTTGTTCAATACCCTCCGAGAAGTCAAGTTGTTTGGCAACTTGAAGAAGTGCTCTTTTGTTCAAGAAAAAGTGCACTTTCTCGGCTTTATTCTATCTAAATACGGCATGGAGGTCGATGAGGACAAGATAGTGGCCATTCAGGATTGGCCTACTCCAAAGAATGTCTCGGAAGTTCGTAGCTTCCATGGATTAGCATCATTCTACTGCCATTTCATCCAAGGCTTTAGTACTATTGTGGCCCCCTTAACCGATTACACAAAGAAGGGGAGGGAGTTTAATTGGACTCCAAGCTGTGAGGAAAGCTTCAAGGAAATTAAGGGGAAATTGTGCAATGCACCCGTATTGGTGCTTCCAAACTTTGGCAAAGTTTTTGAGGTGAAATGTGACGCCTCGGGTTTAGGCATCGTAGCAATCCTTATTCAAGAAGGAAGCTGTGGCCTATTTTAGTGAGAAACTAAAGGGAGCATTGCTCAACTACTCCACCTATGACAAATAATTTTACGCGGTGATCCGAGCCTTGGAGGTTTGGAAACATTACCTCCTTTCCAAGGAGTTCATCATCCACACGGACCACCAAGCTCTTAAACATCTCAAGAGCCAAGGAAAACTTAACCGGAGGCATTCCAAGTGGATGAAGTTCTTAGAAAGGTTTCCCTATATCATCAAATTCAAAAAGGGAGATACAAATGTGGTGGTCGATGCCCTCTCTCGAAGGTTTGTTCTCCTTACCGAGCTTACCATTAAATTCTTTGGTTTTGCTTGGATTAAAGATGCGTATAATGGAGATGAAGATTTTGGTTCTTATTCTGAGCGGTGTTTGAAAAAAGAAGAGTGTTGCTATTTCTTGATGGATGGCTATTTATTTAAGGGAGGCAAGCTTTGCATCCCTCGTGGAAGCATGCGAGAGACATTAATCAAAGAAGCTCATGGAGGTGGTTTGGCTAGCCACTTCGGTGAAAAGAAGACTTTGGAGGCCCTCCAAGAACACTTTTATTGGCCTCATTTACTACGAGACGTGCACAAGATCTTGGAGCGGTACATCATATGTAAAAAGGCCAAGAGTAGGGTCCTCCCCCAAGGTATATATATGCCTTTACCCATTCTGAGCCATCCTTGGGTGGAAATTAGTATGGATTTTGTCCTAGGTCTCCCTCGGACTTGTAGGGCAAAAGATTCAATCATGGTGGTTGTGGATCGATTCTCAAAGATGGCACATTTCCTAGCTTGTTCCAAAACCGATGAGGCTAGTCATGTGGCCAAATTATTCTTCAAAGAAGTTGTTCGATTGCATGGTGTCCAGAAATCTGTTGTTTCGGACCAAGACACCAAGTTTTTGCGTTCTTTTTGGAAGACATTGCGGAAGAGAGTGGGAAAAGAGCTCCTTTTTAGCACATCCTATCACCCCCAAACCGATGGCCAAACCGACGTGGTCAATCGAACTTTGGGCAATTTGCTAAGGAGCATTGTGAACAAGAAGCTTACCGATTGGGATATCCAACTCCCATATATCGAATTTGCATACAACCGGAGTATTCATCATGCCACTCAAATGACTCCATTCGAGGTAGTTTATGGTTTTAATCGACTCACAGCTCTTGATTTATTACCTATTCCCAATCATGAAGTTGCCAATCCAAGCGGAGCCAAGAAGGCCGAAATGGTCAAGAAGATGCATGAGTCGGTTAGCTAAGCAATGCAAAAAGCCAACGAGTCTCATGCCAAGTATGCTAACCGAGGGAGAAAAGTAGCAAACTTTCAAGAAGGAGATTTGGTGTGATTACACCTAAGGAAAGAAAGGTTTCCGAAGCAAAGGGGATCGAAGCTAGCACCAAGAGCCGATGGACCTTTCAAAATTGTGGAGAAGATAAACTCTAATGCATACAAGTTGGAGTTGCCCGGTGAGTATGGGGTCTCGGAAACTTTCAATGTCCAAGACCTTTCCCCTTATGTTGATGAAGCAATGGATGAAGGAGTAGAGGAGGTTCCTGACACGCTCCAAGATGCGGAGGTGTCGGGAAGAGAGGAGATGGCAACAATCTGCCGAGAGAAAGAAAGGTAGGCAGCAACAGGGGATTGGAGCAAGGAGAACTCCAAAAGTATACAGGGGCTTTAGCTAGAAATTTGAGGACTTAAACCTTTGAGAGTGGGCTAAGTTTGACCAAATTTACAGCTTAAAAACACGTGCGGATCAATAAAATACATGGAGGCAATTTTAGGCGCAAAAACAGACAAAGCTGAAAGAAACAGTGTAGGGGTGTTGGGGAGACTTCTACACAACTTCCAATGCAGGGAGTCTGGGAGGGTGGAACTTGGCAGAACTTAACTTCAACGAAGTGGGAAGAAATTGCAAGTGGTTTGAGGGAAAAATCACGGGTAGATTGGAAGATATACAAGATAGAAAATTGATGGACAGAACTGCCCGATTTCAGGAGTTCGGGTAGAAGGCAGTGGAAAAAGCATGCATAACTCTTGATAGGGAGGGGCTGCGGCTAAACGTAAAGAACAGTTATTTCAAGCCATGAAATAGGAACTCACAGCCATAAAATGTTACTCACCTAGATTCCCAAATGCCGTGAGAAAAGGAAGGGCTTGAGAGCTTCAAAGCTTCTTCAATTTACCAATATCTCTTTTCTGCCTTTCATTGAACGTGGAAGAGGGTTTCATACACCCTCCAAATTACACAAAAGAAATAAAAAAAATAAACCTAAATTAGGGACCAATGAGTGGCTAGAGTAGGAGTTAGGTGAGAATTGGGTCCCACCAAGCCTCCTAATCCAACCACATGGAACTATCAACTAAAGCCACGTCCCAAGCATATCTAAAAAGGAGGGAAAAATGGAAACTTAGGGTTGGACCTAAGTTCCCTCAAAAAGGGCTTGGGTTGGTCCAAACCGAACCAAAATCCCCAACAAAATTGGTTCAAACCGAACCAATTTGATTACAACAAAAACATACTTCCCTACTTTAAAGATTTATAACCCCAAATACATATACAAATATTCAGCGCTCCTTATGGACTCTTCTTGCAGGAACTACTCTCCCATAATGGTGACGGGGCATTCGGCCATCTTAATGCATGGAGCCGGATGTGGTCACGGTTCGGGTGGGAGGCTTCGGCAAGGAGAATCTTGTAACTCGGCCAACTTCTCCTCTTCTTTATACTCCCATTGTAAGCAATGCTTGGGGAGTTCTTGATCATGATGTGAGGGAGCTCCTAAGAGATCCATGGAAGAAAAAGTGAAACACCGCCATTTCCGAAACACCGCCATTTCTTGTTTCAAACATTCTGTTTGAGCCCCCGACGCCTTCATCTGTATAACTTTCATTTCCTTAAATTTTTTAAGCTCAAATTTTGAGTTTAAACTTTCCACCCATCCCATAAACTTTCCTCAAAATTTCAGTACCAAATTCAAAAGGCGACCTGAAAACCATCATTTCAAAGTTCATCAATTTTCAGCCCTGTTATGTTTTCTCTCTCTTACCAAAAATACCCCATACACTCACCTACATAACTTACGATTCCCTTAAGCTTTGTATCTCAAATTTTTAGTTTAAGCTCTTAATTCCCTTAGAAAACATCCTTCAAAATATCAGATGTTAACTCAATTTGCAACTAGAGATCCATCTCTCTAAAATTCACCCATTTTCGGTAACTATTTTGTTTCTGTTTTCTACCCGATTAGCTCAAATCGCTTGCCCCCATACTTGAAGCGTGTCATAACCGTTCCTAGTAATCCTTGGGTTGAATTGAGTATGGACTTTGTCCTAGGTCTTCCTCAGACTTGTAGGGCAAAAGCCTCCATTATGGTGGTGATTGACCGGTTCTCCAAGATTGCTCATTTCCTAGCTTGCTCCAAGACCAATGAAGCTAGTCATGTGTTCGAGTTGTTCTTCAAAGAGGTGGTACGTTTGCATGGTGTTCTGAGGTCCATTGTCTCGGATCAAGACACAAATTTTTTTTGGGCTTTTTGGAAGACCCTATGTTAGAGGGTGGGAACCAAGCTCCTTTTTAGCACCTCTTTTCATCCCCAATCCGATGGGCAAAACGAGGTGGTTAATCAGACTTTGGGAAGCTTATTGAGGAGCACAGTTAGCGAGAAGCTCACGGATTGGGACATTCAACTCCCCTACATAGAGTTTTCTTACAATCGGAGTGTGCATAACGCCGCTCAAATGACTCCTATCGAGGTAGTGTATGACTTCAACCATTGACCCCTTTTGATTTAGTGCCTATACCATCAAAGGAAGTTCTCAATCCGAATGGGGCCAAGAAGGACAAACTAGTGAAGAAAATGCATGAGAAGGTGAGCAAGGCAATTTAAAGGGCAAATGAATCTTATGCCAAGTATGCTAACCGCGGGAGGAAAGCGACCAATTTCAAGGAGGGAGACTTGGTATGGCTATTGTTGCTTGAAAATGTATTCGCAAATTAACGCAAGTGCACGTATCGCAACGTAGTAATAAAAATATCGATACCACGAGGACAAGTCAATTTTCAATTCAAAGAATAAATTGCAAAGTAAAAGAAGTAAACTAAAAATCGTAACTTTAAATATTTACAAAAAGAATGAAAGAATAAAGAATAGGTTTTTCATCATGTTTTGGGTTTTCATTTAATCTAATGTGCATAAAGTAAATTGTAGAAAATAAAGTGCATAAAATAAAGATGGTGGTCGAATTGAGAATTAGAATTAATCTCGGAAAGAATTAACTATGATTGACTTAAGCAAATCAACATAAAAAATCCAAACTTTGATTAAAACTAAATAGTTCTACACTAACTATCAAGAGTTCATAAAATCCACGGAAATTAAAACGAAAAGCAAAGGAGAGAAATTTGGTCCTCGCCGTCGAAAGCCGTTGTTCTCACACCCTCGTTCCCCCGCCGTTGTAGTCGTCGCCGCAAACCTCTTCTTCGGATTTACGCCCGAAGCTTGATCGTTAATCCCGTTCTCCAATTCTACACACCCAATTCGTGGAGTTCACCTTTCTTTAAGTAGTCTTCGTGGGCTGTAGCAGATCTGAAAGGAGGTTGCGAGTTTGGAGGAAGATTTGGATAGATTTGGAAGGTTGTTGAGATTAGGAAAGATTTCCAAATCTTCAAAGATAATCTTGTTTCCAAATATGATTTTGGCTTGATTCTTCCTTCTTTTTCGTGATTCTTCCTTCTTTTTCGTGATTCTTCCAGCCTTTATCTTCAATAATATTCTGTAATTGCATGGAAACAAAAATCTCGTGATAGTACAGAATATACGAAATGTCGGGCAGAAATCACGTAAAAATAGTGTAACTAATGCTGTAGCATCGATGCAGCATCATCCCTAAAAATCCGATTATTTTCAGTTAAATCATTACTGATTCCTAGCAATTTTACCTCTAAAACCTCGTGATTATTAAGTCTTTTTGAGACTTAACACATCCCCAAACTTAAGTTATTGCTCGTCCTCGAGTAATGTCAATAAACAATCATAAAATTTTTCAGATTTTTCCACAATAGACCTAACTCGAGACAAGTAATCACAAATTCATAACTTTCCAAATACTCTTAACTTCAGATAACTCCTCGATAGTGTCTCCCCCAAAGTGAGTGTGTGCACTTATTATTATCAACATTAACCTTCCCAAAAGTCATAAGTTTCATCTTGTAATGCTAAAATTCTCAATTCTTTAAACATCGTACAAATTCATACCTTCCACGTGCAAATTCAGCAAGATCCGAGCTTCATGACTTCAATAGTGAGGAAGAATTTTTCTAGGCTTTTGTAAATAAGCTGCTTACGTTATCATACCACCCTTTATATAATTTTTTTATTTTTGATTTAGCCAAGGTGGTATTTCAAACGGGTAGCCCATTTAATTGCAACGGAGTTCCTCCCATTGTTCCCTTTATTTTTTTATTCCACCCATCGAGTATCCAAAAGGCTCACTCGAATTTTGAAAATGGATTGGGAAATTGCAAATACACTTCACCGTTCATCCACATAGTCCCGATGAAGTGTCACTCAACGATCATCCACTTAAGTCCCGAGAGTGTTATAATTGTCCTTATTTTCGAACTTTTATGCCTCATATTTTTTTTTCTTTTCTCTTCCCCAAACTTGTCACCATGTCACTCGTCACCTGAAAAATCCGTTTGTCTCAAGCATTTATTCGAGCTAAGTTTCAAAAATATCAAACTTAAATAGAACATGGTAACTCTTAGGAAAATCGGGAAAGATGATGTTCAAAGTAATACTTTCGTGTAAAGAGGATTTACTATGTTGAAGTGTCTCCTAAATTAATTAGACTTGAATTGTCATTCATAAGTAACATCCATCAAGGGTTAGATAGATTAGGAAAGTAAGTTCCATCATTAAATTCTATGATTGCAAGCATTTTCGGTTATTTGGATTAAGGGAACTATTCATCATATTTTTTTATTTTTTCATTTTTTATTCGGTACACCTCCATCCCCAAACTTAAATTCGACAATGCCCTCATTGTCAAACCCAAAACAGTAACAGTGAACCGAAATCACAAAAAAATAGAAGAGCAAAAAGGGTTAGAAGTAAACTCCCCTATGAAAATCTTTTGGTTTCTCCACCGGTTGAGCTTCTTGGTTGGGCCTTATTGTCGGCTTGAGTGAACAATGATCGGGCCTCCATTTTCTCCAGAATGTCCAGCATGCAGTGTTGCTGGATCTCAATGTAGCTTAGGTGAGTTTCTAGGAGTTGCAGACTCTTGGAAAACTCATCGGAAAAACTGAACCGATGGTGATGCTGCAGCACTGTGTGCAGCATCGGGGACTGGGGTGTTTTTTTCTTCTGGTTCTCCACCGTCCTTCTGTATAATGCCGACAATAGTATATAGTGTGATTATACCTGTGTTTTCTTGAAGGTCTGCTCGCATTGAAGTAGCTTGTCTGGATGGTGGCGGCGATGTCATTTCATGTCAAAAGCAAAATCGGGGTAGACTTCATTGAAAATATCTGCTGAATTTCTGAAGATTTGTCTGATGCACTCCTGAGTGCTATAGCTTCCTACGATTTAAGGATGAAAAGAAATGGTTACTTTTATATTTTAAAACGAAATAATTACCGCTTCTTAGAAAATCAACAGGCGATAAAAATCAGCTTAGAATCCAGCTTAGTCCAATCGGATTGGACCAAAATCTTCTCCCATATTTTTTTTATTTTTCTGATTTATGCATGCCTTTATTACTTCAATGCTTTGTCGGGTCATGCTACCTAACCTACATGATAAAAATGCAGAATTATTAAACTAACAAAACTTTAAATAAAGGGTTGCCTCCCTGTAGCGCTTAATTTAACGTCTTTAGCTAGACGTCGTGTTTTCTTCATGTAACTCCTTTTCCTTCTCGTTTTGTTCTAATTATTCTGTTTTTATTCCAAGTTCGAGAGTCAGCAAAATCGAAGTGGAAGTCTGTTATAGCAGCAAGTGGTTCTCTCTTTTCAGCGATGTAGCAGCTTTGTGGAAAAGGTGGTGGAAGTTTCTCGGCTGTCAAAATTTTCTTCTGATGCTGTGCCGATGCTGCAGCACTGGTAGTAGCATCACGCTTATTAATCTGTCCCGAGACTTCAACTTTATCAGCTTCTGTATTTTTCTCTTCAACTCTTTTCTTAGGTTTTCCTTCGGGGTCTTTCACAGTATCCACTACTCTGCCGTTGCGCAGCATAATGGATTTGCACTGTTCTATTCCTTCTCGTTTTAGAATTTTGGTATCGCTTGGCAACATCCCCGTTGATCTAGCGTTTAAGGCTAACGCGAGCTGACCCACTTGATTCTCCAGATTCCTATGAGATGCGATCTGATTCTGTAAAATCGCATTCATATTTTGCATCATCAGCTCGGTCCGTTCCATAAATTCATTAACTTTTTGCTCGAACGGATTAGAAGACTCGGGTTGACGTGGCTGATTCTGTTGAGTCAGAAACCCTTGTTTTGTTGGTTGGAAATACTGAATTTGAGTTCGTGGTTGCTGCTGTTGGCTCCACTCATTATTTGGTTTCCAACCTTGCGTAAAATTGCTCCGATTATTCCCCACATAGTTGTTTGCTTCGGGATTTGAAGGGCAGTGATCATAAGAATGTTCTTCCAAGCAGAATAAACACGAGATACTCTTCACAGGTTGTGGGTTGGTTTGCTGCATGTTTAGATTCTTGAGAGTGTTGTTGAGTGTAGTCATTTGAGCAGCTAGGGCCATCACTGGATCAAGATCTAAAATTTCAGGTTGGTTGTTCGTCGATGCTCTCTTCGGTGTTGCAGCTCTCTCCGTCGGCCATTGATAATTATTCGTAGCCATATTTTCCAGCAGTGAAAAAGCTTCCTTGCATGATTTGGATAAAATGGCTATGTTTGCTGCTGCATCTAAAAGTGATCGAGTCTGTCCGTGTAATCCATTGTAAAAAGTTTCCAGCTGGATCCATTCTTCAACACCATGATTCGGACATTGTCGTAATAATTCTTTGAACCTCTCCCAAGCTTCATAAAGGGATTCAGTGTCCTCTTGTCTGAATATCATGATTTCCCCTCGTAGTTTTGCGTTCTGTACCGGTGGAAAATATTTTAGCAGAAACTGCTTGGCTAAATCCTCCCAAGAAGTTATAGAATTTGGCAGTAAAGAATTCAGCCATGCTTTTGCCTTATCTCGGAGTGCATAAGGAAATAATTTTAATCGGAGAACCTCACGATTAATTGCTGAATCTTCGAACGAGTCACATAAGGAAGTAAATTCCTTAATGAACGCGTTTGGATTTTCAGATGCTAATCCATTAAAAGTCCCGATAATTTGCAGCATCTGAAACATGATCGGCTTCAATTCGCATCTCACTTCGTTATTTTCCGGTTGAAAAATCCCAGGATTTAACTGTTCCAAGTCTGGAACTGCATAATCCCAAATTGTTCTTTCTTGTGCATGACCTTGGTTTGCTCGTTGGAATGCGTTTTGAGCCATCGGTTCTTTCCTTATCGCTTCATGATGTAGATTTAAATTTTGCGTCTTCTCTCTTGAAGCGTTTTTTTCTGGGATTGAGATTTAAGGGAGTGAGCTCTTGAATCCCTTCATTTTCGCATAAGCACCTGAAAAAAAATTGAAAAGAACCGTATAAATCCTTTCTTTTTGGGGTTTTATAATTTTTAAAATTAGAGTTAGTTATATTCACAAATACTTCACAAAGAATTCTAAAAATAAAAAATTTTCGTTGTCCCCGGCAACGGCGCCAAAAACTTGTTGCTTGAAAATATATTCACAAATTAACGCAAGTGCACGTATCGCTACGTAGTAATAAAAATATCGATCCCACGAGGACAAGTCAATTTTCAATTCAAAGAATAAATTGCAAAGTAAAAGAAGTAAACTAAAAATTGTAACTTTAAATATTTACAAAAAGAATGAAAGAATAAAGAATAGGTTTTTCATCATGTTTTAGGTTTTCATTTAATCTAATGTGCATAAAGTAAATTGCAGAAAATAAAGTGCATAAAATAAAGATGGTGGTCGAATTGAGAATTAGAATTCATCTCGGAAAGAATTAACTATGATTGACTTAAGCAAATCAACATAAAAAATCCAAACTTTGATTAAAACTAAATAGTTCTACACTAACTATCAAGAGTTCATAAAATCCACGGAAATTAAAACGAAAAGCAAAGGAGAGAAATTTGGTCCTCGCCGTCGAAAGCCGTTGTTCTCACAGCCTCGTTCCCCCGCCGTCGTAGTCGTCGCCGCAAACCTCTTCTTCGGATTTACGCCCGAAGCTTGATCGTGAATCCCGTTCTCCAATTCTACACACCCAATTCGTGGAGTTCACCTTTCTTTAAGTAGTCTTCGTGGGCTGTAGCAGATCTGAAAGGAGGTTCCGAGTTTGAAAGAAGATTTGGATAGATTTGGAAGGTTGTTGAGATTAGGAAAGATTTCCAAATCTTCAAAGATAATCTTGTTTCCAAATATGATTTTGGCTTGATTCTTCCTTCTTTTTCGTGATTCTTCCAGCCTTTATCTTCAATAATATTCTGCAATTGCATGGAAACAAAAATCTCGTGATAGTACAGAATATACGAAATGTCGGGCAGAAATCACGTAAAAACAGCGTAACTAATGTTGTAGCATCGCTGTAGCATCATCCCTAAAAATCCGATTATTTTCAGTTAAATCATTACTGATTCCTAGCAATTTTACCTCTAAAACCTCGTGATTATTAAGTCTTTTTGAGACTTAACAGCTACATCTAAGGAAGGAAAAGTTTCCAAAACAAAGGGGTTCCAAGCTAGAACCTAAAGCCGATGGACCTTTCAAGATTTTGGAGAAGGTTAATACCAATGCTTACAAGCTAGAGTTCACTTTTAATGTTCAAGATCTTTCTCCTTATGTTGGGGATGAATTGGAGGAACGAAAGGAGGAATATTCTCCCTTAGATTTGAGGACAAATACACAAATACCCCAGGAGGATGACATCCCTTTGGATGCCTTGCATAGAGCCATACCTCAAGGAGCCATCACCCGAGCCCGAGCGAAGGAATTTTCTAACCAATTTTTTTTTTGTAGGAAATGATGAGCACGGAGGAATTATGGAGGAACCTACCCCGAAAAACTTGAAGCAACCAAAAAATCTCCTCATATGGGAAACTAGTTTGGAACCTTTGGAAATGGAGGCCGAGATTGAGTCGTCCACGAGCTTGGAACACCATGGAGGGAAGTATAAAGCCAAGGCAAGGGAGGAGGACAAACCGGGTACAAGCCGGGTATAGGTCAGGCCTAGGTCAGAACCCATGGAGCAAGGCGCGAACCCGATCAGATCTCTCTCTCTTGTTATATTTTATGCTATTTACTTTCGCACAAACAATTATTTAAGCTTTTATGGGTTTGGAGTGGGTTTCTTTAGGTTTTGAGTGGGTTTCTATGGGTTTTCTCTTTTGCATGGGTTTTTTCTTTTGAGGGTTTGTCTCAAAAGCAACTGGTTGGGGGGGGGGGGGGGGNGGGGGGGGGGGGGGGGGGGGGAATCAAATTTGGAGACCACTATTCCTTGGTCACCTCCAAATCGGGTAAGTGTTGGGTGGTCCTTTCCACTCTTCCTTTTTGTGCATCATCAAATCGGGTATGGCCTTTGGTTGCCATCCGATTGAGTTTTCCCTCTCTAATTAGAGAGAGGTTAAAACCCTCATGTCACCAAGCATTGTAGTTAGTTTTTAGGAAATACAAATAGTGCTTTGCATCTTCTTCGTTGGCCGGTTTCGACCTCCAAGACTCGGCTCTTTGGTGAATAATATCAGGCGATATCCAAGAGCTGTTTCCCTTTCGAGCTAGGGTGAGCTAGGCCATGCTACACTACTTCAACCACTCCCTCGTGGTCTTAGGGTAAGCGTGTAATCCATATTATCTCTTCTCCATCTCAGGTTACCTCCCATCTTCCGATCAACTTCATTTCCTTTTCCGATCATTCCTTTTTTAGCACTCGATTCTCCCATCTGCATATCTCTTGATTCCCCCAAGATTTTACCCTCATTTTTTGAGGTTATGCTCCCCTCTCATTTACTAACAACCCTCCAAATGTCATTGTCAAACTCTGTATGCAACTTGAGAACCACATTTCCATAATAACTCCCCTTTCTGGCCCCTTTTCTTTGCTTATTTCTCAACTGATAGCCATTTTGTTCCCTATTCCATACTTGAAACATATCATAATTGAAGCTCCCATGCTAGTGGTCCAAGCAACAAAGCATGGAGACCACAATTTGATCCTGCACAACTGGACCTCTGAAGTTTGCTCTGCCAATTTTTACTACAGACTCGGCCTTTAATGAAAACAAGATCTTCATGAGAAATGTAGAAAATTTCGTAAGGTTTCTAGAGACTGGTAGAACGTTCATATCGGACACTATTTGCTCTGTGAAACGATGCAATCACATAGAACCCATATCCAAGAAGAGCCTTACTCGGGAAGAACACTTTCCCCTTTTTAAAGTCCACAAGCTTCAAGACATAGGTCCAAGCCCAATTCCAAGGGATAAGGACGCCTTACTCTCAGCCTTTTAAATGTGTTTTTTTTTTAAGCTTTACCAACTTACTTTTAGGGTTAGGGTTTGCAAAATGGGTTTCCCATGGGTTTCCATGGGTTTTGTTTGTTTGTGGGTTTTATGGTTTTAGTTTTTTTGTTGTGGATCTCTCTCTGTCTCTCTCTCTCTTGGATTGATGATAGCTCCAAGAGAGACGTGGAAGATAAGCTTGGAGGGGACCACAGACATGCACCTCCTAAATAAGGTAAGGTTAAGGGTGTGGTTCCCCTTCCCTCTTTTGTGTTTGTGCCAAATTGGGTAAGGGTTTGTTGTTGCCCTCCAATTGGCCTCCTCATTCTATGCTGCTAGGGTGAGTTTAAGTTCTCTTTGTGAGGCATTTGAAATTAGTTTGGTTTATTGAAATATTGTGCTTCAAGCATTCTCCTTGGTTGTGTTTTTCGGCACCCAAGACTCGGCCTCCGGTGAGTAACATCCAGCAACCCTGAGATTTATTCTTTGGTGTTGGCTTCCCTTCCTAGCTAGAGGAACTAAACCTTGCTGCATTACTTCAGCCACACTCGTGGTCTTAGGGAAAGAGTGCAATCCCTCAGCTCTTCCTCCATCCAGGTTACTTTTCTCAAGTTCTTCTGACCAACTCTCTTTATCACAATTTTTGACAAGCTTTTGAGCATCCTTTCTTCCTCCCTCCATAACTTCTATTTACCTCAAACTTTACCCCTCATATTTGGAGGGTAAGCTCTTCATTCATGCTCAAAAATTTAAGCCCCAAAATCGATACTAAACTACAAATACGGCCGTCCCAACTTCACCTATTTGCAGATTCCTGGGTTTTAACCTTCCATACCCATGAGTAGTGATCCTTTTTCTTTCTACCCATTCTTGAAACCTATCATTTGAGCTAAGGGCTTTGGGCTTAGGTCTTAAGGCTTAGAGCTTAGGGCTTAAGGGCTTTGGGTTTAGTTATTTTGGCTTAGGGGTTTGGGCTTGGGGTTGAGGGTTTAAGGCTTAAGGCTTAGTGCTTATGGCTTCAGGATAAGGGTTTTGGGCTTAGAGATTATGGCATAACTTTTAGGGCTAATGGCTTATGGCTTTGCACTTTGGGCTTTGGGCCTACGGCTTTTGGTTTAGGGCTTAGTGCTTTGGGCTTAAGTGTAAAGGATTAGGGCTTTGGACTCAGAGTTTATGGCGTTGGGGTTAGAGCGTCAAAATTACGACATATGGATTAAGGCTTTGGCCTTATGACTTAGGGTTAGGGTCTAAGGCTTTCGGCTTAAGGCTTAAGGCTTAGGGCTTAAGGCTTAGGGCTTAAGGCTTAAGGCTTAGGGCTTTAGGCTTAGGGTTTAGAGCTTAGGGCTTACCACTTAGGAATAAGCGCTTAACACTTTTTTTGTTAGAGCTCAGGGCGTATAACTTTGGCTTTGCTCTTAGGGCTTACCACTTGGGATTAGGGCTTTACGCTTATGACTTAGGGCTTGAAGATTAGGGCTTAGGGCTTAGAACTTAGGGATTAGTGCTAAAAGCTTAGACCTTTGGCGTTAGTTCTCAGACTTTGGGCTAGGACTTAGGGTTTAGGACTTTGCGCTTAGGGCTTAAAGCTAATTGTTTATTGCTTAGGTCTTTGGGCTTAGGTTTTAGGGCATATGACTTAGGGCATATGTGACACGCTCTACGAATGAGGAAGTGTCGGGATAGGAGAAAGCAATGCAATCTGCCAATGAGAAGAAGGACTAAAACAGAAATAGGGGATTGTGGCAGTTAGAACTCCAATTGCATACAGGCTTTTGGGTTGAAATTTTGGGGACTTAGTGTAGGATCGTGTTTAACCTAAGTGGGGGG
>QAOC01049056.1:14524-99970 GCA_003255005.1 Begonia fuchsioides | reverse complement strand
GGGAAGGGTTTTAAAGATGTATCTCCGGTCGACCGAATTAACATTATGTCGACCGTTCTATGACAGAACTGAAGGTCCTGTCGACATACCCTAGGTTATGTCGACATCTCTTTAGACAGAGCCAAACATCCGGTCGACATATACTTATTTATGTCGACTGCTGTCACAGATTAGCAGAATAATAATAAGAAAATGATGTTTTTAAACACCATCAACCCGAATAATCTCTAACCTAGTTCTAATTCCAACAAATGTCTTCTCATACAAGGGTTTTGTGAATATGTCTGCTAATTGATCACAAGACTTGACAAATTCCAAAACAATATTCCCTTTTTGAACGTGATCTTTGATAAAATGATAACGAATTTCTATGTGCTTGGTTCTTGAGTGAAGGATTGAGTTTTTCAAAATGTTAATGGCACTCGTGTTATCACACAAGATAGGAATTTTGGAGAATCTTAGGTTGAAGTCCTCTAGAGTTTGCTTCATCCAAAGCATTTGAGCACAACAACTACCGGCTGCGAAATATTCGCTTTCGGCAGTTGAAAGAGCAACTGAATTTTGCTTCTTTGAAAACCAAGAGACTAAGGACTCTCCTAAAAATTGACAAGTATCACTTGTACTTTTCCTATCCACTAGACTACCTGCATAGTCTGCATCGGAATATCCTAACAAATCAAGAGAGACTCCTTTTGGATACCATAGTCCTAAGTCAAATGTGCCAATTAGATATTTGAAAATTCTTTTTACGGCATTCATATGAGATTCTTTAGGAGCCGCTTGAAATCTAGCACATAGACAGACACTAGAAAGGATATCCGGACGGCTAGCGGTTAGATATAAAAGAGATCCAATCATACCACGATATTTCTTAATGTCCACACCTTGACCATTTTCATCTTTGTCCAATCTTGTTGTGGTACTCATGGGAGTTTTAGATGATTTACAAGAGTTTAATCCAAATCTCTTGAGGAGATCCTTAAAATATTTCTCTTGACAAATGAATGTTCCATTTAAAGATTGCCTAATTTGAAGACCTAAGAAAAATCTAAGTTCCCCCATCATGCTCATTTCAAATTCTTCTTGCATGAGGGAAGCAAAGTTATCGCACAGAGATTTATTAGAGGCTCCAAAAATGATATCATCTACATAAATTTGAACAAGAAGGAGGTCCTTCCCTTCATGTTTAGTAAAGAGGGTTGAATCGATTTTTCCCATGTTGAACTCTCTTTCCAGCAGAAAGTTCTTTAATCGATCATACCAGGCTCGTGGAGCTTGTTTAAGACCATAAAGAGCTTTATTAAGCTTAAATACATGGTCTAAGTTTTCAAAGGACTCAAAACCTAAAGGTTGTTCTACATATACTTCTTCCATGATAAAACCATTTAAAAATGCACTTTTTACATCCATTTGGAAAAGTATAAAGTCCTTGTGACAAGCATAGGCTAGTAGCATCCGAATTGACTCCATTCGGGCCACCGGTGCAAACGTTTCCTCAAAATCAATTCCTTCTTCTTGGTTATAACCTTTAGCAACCAACCTAGCCTTGTTTCTAACAACTACACCATTTTCATCTAACTTGTTTTTGAAAACCCATTTAGTTCTGATGATGGTGCGGTCTTTAGGCCTAGGGACCAATTCCCAAACTTGGTTTCTCTCAAATTGATTTAGTTCCTCTTGCATGGCCATTAACCAATTTTCATCAAAAATGGCCTCATCGAATTTCTTAGGTTCTACTTGGGAAATAAATGCTACGTTAGCACATAGGTTTCTAAGAGAGCTTCTAGTTTTTACTCCTAAATTAGGATCACCTACAATGTCCTCTATGGGATGGCTTTTGGAATACCTCCATTCTTTAGGTAAGCCATCATTGACTGCCCTGATTGGTTCTAATTCTAGAGAACTTGGAGGACTTTCTGAAGGGACAACATCTAAAGAATTTTTCTTACTCTCATCTAGGCTCAAGGATTCCATTTCTCTTTCCAAATCAATATTTGGATTTTGATTCTCTACAAGAGGTGAGGATTCGTCAAAAGAGACATTCATTGATTCTTCAACCACTAGAGTTCTTTTGTTGAAAACTCTATAAGCTTTACTAGACAAGAAGTATCCAAGGAAAATACCAAGATCTGTCTTTGAGTCAAATTTTCCTAGATTGTCCTTTGTATTCAGGATAAAGCACTTGCATCCAAAAGGCCTAAAATATTTAACACTTGGGGTTTTTCCTGACCAAAGCTCATAGGGTGTCTTTTCTAAGATAGGGCGAATTGAAACTCGATTTATTGTGTAGCATGCCGTAGCTACAGCTTCCGCCCAAAAGTATTTAGGGAGAGAGTTTTCATTGAGCATTGTCCTAGCTAGCTCTTGAAGAGATCTATTCTTTCTCTCAACAACTCCATTTTGTTGAGGAGTTCTAGGAGATGAAAAATTATGACTGATTCCATTTTTAAGGCATAGAAGCTCAAATTTCTCATTTTCAAATTCTCCTCCATGATCACTACGAATAGATACAATGGAGAGATCTTTTTCATTTTGAACTCTCTTCCTAAAAGATGTAAAAGTCTCAAAAGTTTCATCCTTAGATCTAAGGAAGTATACCCATGTAAATCTTGAAAAATCATCAACAATTACAAGGGCATAATGCTTGCCACCAAGGCTAGCTACTCTAGAGGGACCAAAAAGATCTAGATGAAGAAGTTGAAGAGGTTTGTCGGTTGAAATAACCGATTTAGGAGAGCATGAGGATTTTGTTTGTTTCCCCATTTGACATGCGTCACACATTATATCCTTCTCAAAAGTGATCTTTGGAAGGCCTCTAACTAAGTTTTTCTTAGCAATCTTAGCTAAGGTATCCATGCTAACATGGCCTAATCTCCTATGCCATGCCCAACTATCTAGAGGGGATGTTGCTCTAAAACATTTTTCATCGAAGCATGCAACATTATCCAAATCAATTGTATAAACATTTTCTGATCGATATCCAATAAATAGGATTTTACTACCAGAGCTATCTTTTATTTGGCATGATTTGGATTCAAAATATACCTTATATCCCTTATCACAAAGTTGACTAATGCTTAGAAGATTATGCTTTAAACCGTCAACTAGAAGAACATTTTCAATAATAGGAGGAAAAGGGTTACCGATATTGCCAATACCAATTATCTTCCCTTTTTGATTTCCTCCAAAGGAGACATTCCCCTTCTTTTTCTTGATAGAGCTGAACTTGGAGGGGTCTCCCGTCATATGCCTCGAACAACCACTATCGAGGAGAGATCCGATGAACTCCTCAACCTTCAGTGTCTTCAGGTTTTTAGCCTCTTGAATTGCAGTTACCTTTGGTTGCCAAGTCCTTGGAAGAACTCGAAGAATTTTTCAAACACATTCTTCGTCTGTATAAACTTTGCCAAGCACTTTCAACCCATTAGTAATGTTAGTGAAACGAGTAAACATGGAACTAACCATTTCATCAGTATGCATAGAAAATAGTTCATATTCATGTACAAGCATACTTAACTTATTTTCCTTTACTTGGTTAGTTCCCTCATGGGTAACTTCAAGCAGTCTCCAAACCTCTTTAGCATTGTCACAACCTTGTACTCTATTAAATTCATCTCCATTTAGAGCACAGTACAAGGTGTTCATTGCTTTGGCATATAGGCTTAATTTTTTTAAGTCGTTCTCGTCATATTCATTACTAGGTTTTGGAATATTAATCCTATTCTCAAATTTAATTGGTATGTATGGACCATTTTCAATTATGTTCCATACACTATAGTCCATAGCTTGGACAAAAATTCTCATCCTAGTTTTCCAATAAACATAGTTATTTCCATCAAAAAGTGGAGGTCTAGTAATTGATTGCCCCTCAGTGTGTGAGTTGTTCATAGAGAAAGCCATTTTAAATGATCACACACGAGTTTAACTTATAGAAACTTTCTATGTCACCTGCTCTGATACCAATTGTAGGATCGTGTTTAACCTAAGGGGGGGGGGGGGGGAATTAGGTTAATAGATGTTTTTATAAGTTTAATCAAAATTCTTGATTTCTCTTCTAAATTTGGTTATCTATTAAATAACTATGCTCAAACAATAATTAAATAGTTTGAGAGAGAGAGAGATAACACCGAGATTGTTAACGCGGTTCGGCCAACCTTGCCTACGTCCGCGCTTCAAGGTTGCTCCTTGAAGATCTTTCCGCTCTACCTCGAGCTTTACTATGATTGACTTCCGGGTGTCAATCAAACCTTACAAATGACTCTTCTTTCTGAGAGGCGTCACCCCTTTACAATTGCTCACAAATAATAACTTGAAGTTTTTCGAGAATGATTTGAAAAACTACTCTCTCGATCACAATGAGAATGATCTTATACAATTTACAATGAGGAGAGAGTAAGAGAAAAGCTAACTAGAAATTTTGGCAAAGTTTGGACGTGCTTTTCTCTCTCGAAAATCGGCTCTTTCTTTTGGCTTCTCATCTCTAATTTATAGATTTCCGTCTGTCAGACTTCGGAGCTGTCGACATATCTTCGAGGGCTGTCGACATAGAGATAGCCGTTAAGACTCATAAGAAAGTAGCCGTTTTCAGCCGGTCGACATAAGTTGCGTCCGGTCGACATACGATTGTCTTCAGCCGGTCGACATACTTGTTAGGCGGTCGACATATGATTCTTCTCTGGTCTTTGAGCGGTCGACAGAACTTCTTACCTGTCGACATAAGTTACTTCTTCGACCCTTCTGTTATCCGTTCTGTCGACATATTGAGCAGTTCGGTCGACATAAGTTTTCTTTAAAACTGCAGCACTTGCTAGAATTCAATTTTATCTTTCATACATAATTAACATAGTTATCATAAAAAATAATTGATTGCTTTAAAACCTTTTAAAGCCAACACACTTTAGGGAAGGAACTGAGTTTGGTCAAGATTTAGAGTGAAAGCACGTGTGGATCATAAAATGGCACGGGTACACATTTAGAGGCACAAACAGACAAAATTACAAATTGGCAGAGCATTAGGTGGGAGAGACGTCTGCACAACTCCCAATGCCGGTGACCTGAGAAGGTGAAATTTGGCAGAAACCAATTTCAACGAAAGAGGAATGAATTGCACTTAGTTAGATGGAAAAAGCAAGGGTAGAATAAAAGATACGAGAGATTGAAAATTGGTCGACAGAACTGTCAAAATTCAGGTACTCAGGTGAAGGACAGAGGATAGATGCATGCACAACTTTTAATTGGGCAGACCTGGGAGTGAGATGAATAGCCAATACTTCAAGACATGAAATAAGAACTCACAGCCAGACTTTGAGGATTTTAGCACAAGGGAAACAGAAAATAGCAAGGGAGACACTTTTGGGACAAACAGATTCTCGGGTAAATTAAAATGGCAGCAACCAATAAGAAAACCACCAAGAACCAAAATACATAAACGGGATGAAGGCTATATGACTTCCAAGCTTACCTTGATCCTAAGCAAGTAAGGAGGAAGGTTGGAATAAAGGCTAAGTGACTCTAGCAAGGCACCAACACCAAAGACAACAAGGAAGATTGGATATTACTCACCAAAATCCCAAGAAGCCGTGAGAAAAGAGGGTTTGAGAGCTTCAAAGCTTCTGCAAATTTTCCAATACTTTCTATCTTTCAAAATGCCGAGAAGAAAGGAATAACCTTCTTCCCACGAGCTACATGGAGAAAATAATTACTACCTACGTTTCAAAGTACTTAGCAAACCTAAAAGCATGGCAAGTGGGCCCCTCCTTTGACTTCTACACTTCAAGGAGAGATGGAACTCTAAGGTATGGTGTACCCCCCTTCCTTAATGTTCCGTAATCTTTCCCACTTGCTTCCACGTAATTTAGCACAAAAATAAAATGGATGACAAGTTTCTTGCATGGTTTCTACGAAAAACCATGCAACTATTTTACAAAAGGTACAAGTAATTCAAGCAAAGCAAAATATCTCCTAGAAGTGAACAAGCACACCCCCAATGCTGATCCACCCTTGCCTTGGATTTTTTGGACTCTAATCTCTTCTTGGGTTTGTTGGCCTCCAACCCGAGCTCAAGTGTGGAAAGGTTTTAGGCATGGCTCGGTCCACCACTTGAAGGAGTGCTCAAAACTAATCGGTTTTGTTCAATTGTATCCTCTTTGGGCCACCCTTGAACAGCTTCCTCCTTGGTCCACAGTTGTATAGCTTTCCCTCCCATGTTGGCCATAGTCTAGTCGGTATTCCCTTCCTTCGGAGTGGCAAAAGGCCGAGGCTCGGGTAGGTTGTTCTGGCAAGGAACATTATGGGCTTCGGTTGTCAATTCCTTCTCTTCAAATTCCCAATGCAAGCAATGTTTGAGAAACTCTTTGTCATGAGTTGAGGGAGCATCTAAGAGGTCCAAAGGGGGAAATGTCACACCTGCAAAATCGACAAACATGTTAGCAAAACTCCTTGCTCGGCTACGGGTGGTCATTCCCTCCGGTTGATGGTGGCTCCCGGGCATATCATCCCCTTCGGGTTATTGAGGATTTGTCCTCAAATCCAGGGGTTGTTCCTCCTTATCTTCCTCCAATTCTCCTAAATAAGGTGAAAGATCTTGGACATTGAAAGAGGCCGACACTCCATAGTCCCCGGGAAGCTTCAACTTGTAAGCATTCTTGTTAATCTTCTCTGTGACTTCAAATGGACCATCGGCCCTAGGAAGGAGCTTGGACTTTCTTTGGCTAGGAAACCTCTCCTTCCTTAGGTGTAGCCACACAAGATCTCCAACCTTGAATTCTACATCTCTTCGGCCACGGTTGGCTAATTTAGCATAAGTTTCATTCTTCTTGGCTATGGCCTTTCTCACCTTAGTATGCATGGCTTGGACTTGTTTAGCTTTTTGCACTCCATTGGGGTTGGCTAATTCATGGCTCGGCAAAGGGATCAAATCCAAGCGAGTTGAGGGGTTGAAGCCGTAAACAACCTCAAATGGAGAGGCTTAAGTTGCACTATGCAGACTTCGATTGTATGCAAACTCCACATGAAGCAATTGTGCATCCCAATCCGAGAGCCTTTTCCCCACAATGCTCCTTAGCAAGGCTCCCAATGTGCGGTTTACAACTTCGGTTTGGCCATCTGTTTGGGGATGAAAAGAGGTGCTATACATCAATTTAGTCTCGAGCTTCCTCCACAAAATCTTCCAAAAAGAACTTAAAAATTTTATATCCCGGTCCGAGACAATAGTAGAGGGAACTCCATGTAGCCGGACAATTTCTTTGAAGAATAAGTCAGCCACTTGATTAGCATCATCGGTCTTGTGGCAAGCGACAAAATGTGCCATCTTGGAGAAACGATCCACTACCACCGTAATTGCTTCTTTTCCTCTAGGGGTCCGAGGCAGCCCCAAAACAAAATCTATGCTCACATCCACCCAAGGTTGAGAAGTGACGCGCTCCAAGATGCAGAGGCGTCGGGAAGAGAGGAGATGGCAACAATCTGCCGAGAGAAAGAAAGGTAGGCAGCAACAGGGGATTGGAGCAAGGAGAACTCCAAACGCATACAGGGGCTTTAGCTAGAAATTGGAGAACTTAAACCTTTGAGAGTGGGCTAAGTTTGGCCAAATTTACAGCTTAAAAAAAACACGTGCGGATCAATAAAATACACGGAGGCAATTTTAGGTGCACAAACAGACAAAGCTGAAAGAAACAGTGTAGGGGTGTTCGGGAGTCTGGGAGGGTGGAAATTGACAAACACTTAACTTCAACGAAGTGGGAAGAAATTGCAAGTTGTTTGAGGGGAAAGGCATGGGTAGATTGGAAGATATGCAGGATAGAAAATTGATGGACAGAATTGCCCGATTTCAGGAGTTCGGGTAGAAGGCAGTGGAAAAAGCATGCATAGCTCTTGATGGGGAGGGGCTGTGGCTAAACGTAAAGAACATTTATTTCAAACAATGAAAGAGGAACTCACAGCCATAAAATTGGGGACTTTTGTTCACGGAAAACAGAAATGGCACGAATTGGACTTTTGTTGCACAAATTCACTCGGGTAAGCACAAAAAACAGCAACCAACACCAAGGACAAACACATAAACAAAAAATGGAGGAAGGCTATGGGATTTCCAAGCTCGCTTTTGTTCCTAAACAAGTGAGGAAGGAGGTTGGAATAAGGTTTAGTGATCCTAGCTAATCACCAACACCAAGACAAACAAGAATCAAGGATGTTACTCACCTAGATTCCCAAATGCCGTGAGAAAAGGAAGGGCTTGAGAGCTTCAAAGCTTCTTCAATTTACCAATATATTTTTCTGCCTTTCATTCAACGTGGAAGAGGGTTTCATACACCCTCCAAATTACACAAAATAAATACACAAAAGAAATAAAAAAATAAACCTAAATTAGGGACCAATGAGTGACTAGAGTAGGAGTTAGGTGAGAATTGGGTCCCACCAAGCCTCCTATCCAACCACATGGAACTTTCAACTAAAACCACGTCCCAAGCATATCTAAAAAAAAAGAAGGCCAAATAGAAACTTAGGGTTGGACCTAAGTTCCATCAAAAAGGGCTTGGGTTGGTCCAAACCGAACCAAAATCCCATCAAAATTGGTTCAAACCGAACCAATTTGATTACAACAAAACATACTTCCCTACTTAAAAGATTTATAACCCCAAATACATATACAAATATTCAGCACTCCTTATGAACTCTTCTTGCAGGAACTACTCTCCCATAATGGTGATGGGGCATTCGGCCATCTTAATGCATAGAGCCGGATGTGGTCACGGTTCGGGTGGGAGGCTTCGGCAAGGAGAATCTTGTAACTCGGCCAACTTCTCCTCTTCTTTTACTCCCATTGTAAGCAATGCTTGGGGAGTTCTTGATCATGATGTGAGGGAGCTCCTAAGAGATCCAAGGAAGAAAAAGTGAAACCTGCAAAATCAACAAACATGTTAGCTAGTTGTCTTGCTCGGCTCCGGGTTGTCGCCCCCTTTGGTGGTTGTTGGTTCCCGAGCACATCAAGATGGTACCGGTAATGGCATGTATAAACCTTGTGGGAGTACTCGGCTTTTAGCTTTCTTGCACACAATGCATCTTTCTATCCACTTGTGCACATCTTTGATCATGTGGGGCCCAAAGAAGTGATCCTTAACTATCTCTAAGGTCTTCTTTTCCCCAAAATCCCCTGCCAAGCCTCCACCATGAGCTTCCTTGATTAATGATTCCCGAAGGTTACATTTTGGAATGCAAAGTTGTCCTCCTTTGAATAGATAGCCATCGGCTAGGTGGTAGGCACAACTTTCTTTATTCAAACACTTTTCATACCACTCCTTGAAGTCGGGATCCTCTTGGTAAGAAGTCTTGATCCACTCAAATCCCGAGATCCGGGAAGTGAGCTCGGTAAGCAATACAATCCTCCTTGAGAGGGCGTTAGTCACCACATTTACTTCTCCCTTTTTGTACTTGATAATGTATGGAAACCTTTCAAGAAACTCCACCCATTTTGCATGTCTCTTGCTGAGTTTCCCTTGGCTTCTAATGTGCTTCAAGGCTTGGTGGTCCGTGTGTATAATGAACTTTTTAGGAAGGAGATAATGCTGCCAAACTTCAATTGTCCTCATCAAAGCATACATCTCCTTATCATAAGTAGAATAATTCAAGGCTGCCCCCTTTAGCTTCTAACTAAAATAAGCCACGGGTCTTCCTTCTTGCATTAGAACGACCCCTATGCCAAGCCCCGAGGCATCACAATCTATTTAAAACACCTTGTTGAAGTCTGGGAGCATAAGAAGAGGAGCATTGCAAAGAGCATCCTTGATTCGATCAAAACTAAGTTGACAATCCGGGGTCCATTCAAAATCCTTCCCCTTCTTAGTGCAATCCGTGAGGGGGCCCACAATGGTGCTAAACCCCTTTATAAACTTCCTATAAAATGAAGCTAGACCATGGAAGCTCCTAATGTCCGAGACACACTTAGGGATCGGCCATTCCCGAATTGCCTCTATCTTGCTTTGGTCTACTTCTACTCCATCCTTAGAAAGTATGAATCCGAGAAAATGCACCTTTTCTTGGACAAAAGAACACTTCTTTAAATTGCCAAACAATTGTGCTCTTCTAAGTGTATCAAATAGTGACCGAAGGTGTGCCAAGTGTGCCAAATAATATCCACTATAAACCAAGATATCATCAAAGTAAACTATCACAAATTTTCCCAAATATTCTTTCAGCACATGATTCATCAAACACATAAAGGTGCTAGGGGCATTAGATAGCCCAAGTGGCATAACTAACCATTCATATAAGCCATACTTGGTTTTGAAAGCCGTTTTCCATTCATCTCCTTCATGCATCCGTATTTGGTGATAGCCACTTTTGAGGTCGATCTTTGAGAAGAAAGCAGCCCCGCTAAGCTCTTCCAAAAGATCTTCCAGCCGCGGTATAGGAAACCTATACTTGATGGTAATGTGGTTGATGGCCCGGCTGTCAATGCACATCCGAGAGGAGCCATCCTTCTTTGGCACCAAAAGTGTAGGAACCGCACAAGGACTAAGAGACTACCAGATGTACCCCTTCTCCAAGAGCTCTTGTACTTGATCATCAAGCTCTTTAGCCTCCTCGGGGTTCATTCTATATGGCTGGCCGGTTAGGAAGAACCACTCCCGGTTGGAGATCAATCTGGTGCTCAATACCTCAGATTGGAGGTAAACCGATCGGCAGCTCTTCGGGAAACACGTCTCCATACTCTTCTATGAGTGCCAAAACTTCGTCCGGGGCGCCTCCTATTTCTTCCACTCTTTCCCGGAATAGGATCAACACAATTGGTGCAACTTGAAGTAACTCCCGGAGAGCTCCTTTTTGTTAATGAACAGAACCTTTTTGGAGGAGTTCTCCCTTTTCATTTTCTCATCTCTAGCTATGTCCCCGGGTGCTAGAGGTGCTAGTTTAATGTGCCGATTCTCCCATGCAAATGAATACTCATTTGACAATCCATTGTGCAAAGCACACCTATCAAATTGCCACGGCCTCCCGAGTAGAATGTGGCTTGCATCCATTGGTAGGACATCACAAATTACAGCATCCTTGTAACTCCCAATTGAGAACTCAATTCTTGTGCGTTTGGTCACTTTAAGATCTCCTTCATCATTTAGCCATCGGAGTCTATAAGGATGTGGATGCTCCTCGGTTAGAAGTCCTAGCTTCTCAACAAGCTCGGTGGATACTACATTGGTGCAACTCCCTCTATCTATGATTAGGGAGCACACTTTATCCTTGATCAAACATTGGCTATGGAAGATGTTCTCTCTTTGGCTAGGTTCGGGTCGGCCATTTATTGTGAGGGTCCTTCGGATCACCATGAGGAAGGGGCCTTCTTGCGCTCGGCACACCTCTTCAATAGGTTCGGCCATTGGTTCATTCTCGCCATCCATTGGTTCATCTTCACTAACAACCTCACCACTACTTTCAAGGAGCACCATGACTCTCTTATTAGGACATTGTGCAGCAATATGCCCTAATCCAAGACACTTGAAACACTTTATATCTCTTGACCGTGGCTTGTTAGTATCTTCAAATGGTTTAGGGGGAACATCTTTCTTTTGAGCCCACGGTTTTGATTGGAAGGTCTTGGAGGTGGCTTGTAAGGTGTGTTGTAGGCCGGGGTTGGTTTCACCACAATTTTCTTGCCCTTCTTCTTGTGTTGCCTTTCCACCCGCAAGGCTAGTTGTATGGCGGCATCCAATGAATCCACTATTTGTAATTCTACCACATCTCCGATATCTTTGTGCAATCCCCTTAGGAATCGTGCTAGAATCTGTTCTTCCGGCTCCTCAAGATTACATCGGATCCGCATGGTCTCAAACTCCATCAAATAGTCTTCGACCGAGAGGTGCTCTTGTTTCAAATTTTAGAGTTGGTAAAACAACTCTCGTCTATAGTGGCTAGGGACAAATCTCCTCTTCATGTGCATCTTCATGGTTCTCCAAGTAGTTATCTCTTCTTCACGGTCACGCCTCCTTTGTGCTCTCAAACTATCCCACCATAAGCTTGCATAACCGTGGAGCTCCAAAGCTACTAGCTGCAATTTAGACTTCTTCGAGTAATTGTAACAATCAAAGACTTTGTCTACTTTATCTACCCAAGTCAAATATGCATCTCCATCACAAGAACCATTAAATGGGGGAACACTTAACTTCACATTCCTTAAATCATCCTCACGGGGTTGTCTATCCCGTGGTTCAAACTCATCCTCCGAATTATCAACTTCATACAATCGGGTTCGAGCTCCTCTGGCTCTATTACCAGGAGTAACCGGGAGAGGTGGCCGTGGAGGATTTGGAGTCTCCATCCTTTGCAACAATATGTCCAACCTTAGGTTGATGCCATCTATTTGGCTCTGAAAATCGGACTCACGTTCTTGAGATGATGTTGGCGGAGGAGGTGGTTCACTTGTGGAAGGGAGGTCTCGGCTAGGCTGTAAAACAGCCTCACTCCGAGTGGTCACGCTCCACGAATGCGGAAGTGTCGGGATAAGAGAAAGCAATGCAATCTGCCAATGAGAAGAAGGACTAAAACAGAAACAGGGGATTGTGGCAGTTAGAACTCCAATTGCATACAGGCTTTTGGGCTGAAATTTTGGGGACTTAGACTTTAGGGAAGGAACTGAGTTTGGTTAAGATTTAGAGTGAAAGCATCTGTGGATCATCAAATGGCACGGGGACACATTTAGAGGCACAAACAGACAAAATTACCAATTGGCAGAGCATTAGGTGGGAGAGACGTCCGAACAACTCCCAATGTCGGTGACCTGAGAAGGTGAAATTTGGCAGAAACCAATTTCAACTAAAGAGGAATGAATTGCACTTGGCTAGAGGGAAAAAACAAGGGTAGAATAAACGATACGAGAGATTGAAAATTGGTCGACAGAACTGTCAAAATTCAGGTACTCAGGTGAAGGACAGAGGATAGATGCATGCACAACTTTTAATTGGGCTGACCTAGGAGTGAGATGAATAGCCAATACTTCAAGACGTGAAATAAGAACTCACAGCCATATTTTGAGGATTTTAGCACGAGGGAAATAGAAAATAGCACGGGAGACACTTTTGGAACTCAAACAGATTCTCGGGTAAATTAAAATGGCAGCAACCAATAAGAAAACAATCAAGAACCAAAATACATAAACGGGATGAAGGCTATATGACTTCCAAGCTTACCTTGATCCTAAGCAAGTAAGGAGGAAGGTTGGAATAAAGGCTAAGTCACTCTAGCAAGGCACCAACACCAAAGACAACAAGGAAGATTGGATATTACTCACCAAAATCCCAAGAAGCCGTGAGAAAAGAGGGTTTGAGAGCTTCAAAGCTTCTGCAAATTTTCCAATACTTTTCTATCCTTCAAAATGCCGAGAAGAAAGGAATAAAACCCTTCTTCCCACGAGCTACATGGAGAAAATAATTACTACCTACGTTTCAAAGTACTTAGCAAACCTAAAAGCATGGCAAGTGGGCCCCTCCTTTGACTTCTACACTTCAAGGAGAGATGGAACTCTAAGGTATGGTGTACCCCCATTCCTTAATGTTCCCTAATCTTTCCCACTTGCTTCCACGTAATTTAGCACAAAAATAAAATGGATGACAAGTTTCTTGCATGGTTTCTACGAAAAACCATGCAACTATTTTACAAAAGGTACAAGTAATTCAAGCAAAGCAAAATATCTCCTAGAAGTGAACAAGCACACCCCCAATGTTGATCCACCCTTGCCTTTGATTTTTTGGACTCTAATCTCTTCTTGGGTTTGTTGGCCTCCAACCCGAGCTCAAGTGTGGAAAGGTTTTAGGCATGGCTCGGTCCACCACTTGAAGGAGTGCTCAAAACTAATCGGTTTTGTTCAATTGTATCCTCTTTGGGCCACCGTTGAACAACTTCCTCCTTTGTCCACAATTATATAGCTTTCCCTCCCATGCTGGCCATAGTGTAGTCGGTATTCCCTTCCTTCGGAGTGGGACAAGGCCGAGGCTCGGGTAGGTTGTTCCGGCAAGGAACATTATGGACTTCAGTTGTCAATTCCTTCTCTTCAAATTCCCAATGCAAGCAATGTTTGGGAAACTCTTTGTCATGAGTTGAGGGAGCATCTAAGAGGTCCAAAGGGGGAAATGTCACACCTGCAAAATCGACAAACATGTTAGCAAAACTCCTTGCTCGGCTATGGGTGGTCATTCCCTCCGGCAGATGGTGGCGCCCGGGCATATCATTATGACATAGGTCTTAGGGTTTAGTTTTTGTCCTGGGCTTAAGTTTTAAATTTTTTCCTTAAGGTTTTGGGATTGTGGCCTTGGACTTTGGGCTAAGAGTCTAAGGCTTACGGTTTAAGGCTAAGGACTTAGGTCTTAGTGGTTACGGCTTTAGTCTTTGTGCTTAGGTCTTAAGGCAAAGGCCATTGAGCTTGGAGCATAGCGCTTAAGGCTTGGGGCTTTGGCCCTTTGCACCTAGGGTTTAGGGTTTTAGGCTGAGAGCTTTGAACTTAGGGCAAAAGGCTTTGGGTAAGAACTTAGGGCTTAAGGCTTAGGCCTCAATTCTTATGGCTTAGCGCTTAAAGCCTCTAGCTTAGGGCTATGGGCACTAGGCAAAGGGCTAAGAGCTTAGGGTGTAGGTCTTATGGCTTTGGGCATTTTCCATAGAGTTTAGGCACTCTAGCTTAGGTTTTAAGTTGAGGGCTTATTGTTTTAAACTTTGGCCTTAAGGATTTGGTCTTATAGCTTTGGATTATAAGCATCTAGCCTAGGGCTTATGGATTACGGCTTAGAACTTAGGGCTTACTATTAAGGGCTTTGAACTTTAGGTGTAGGCCTTAGGGCTTAAGGCCCTGAGGCAAGGGCTAAGCGCTTAGGCCTTAAGTCTTTTTCCCTAGGGATGGGGGCTTAGGATAAAATTCTTTGGGCTTAGATCTTTGGGCTTAGTGCTTAGGGCACATGGCTTTGAACTTAAGGATTAAGGCTTAGGGCTTCAGGATTAAGGTTTAGAGCTTTGGGCTTTGGGTTAGGTCTTCAGCCTTAGGGCTTAGGGCTTTAGGTTTAAGAATCTGGAATTATTTCTTTAGGCTTTTGGCTTTTGGGCTTAGGGCTTAAGGATAAAGGCTTAGGGCTTAGGTTTTAGGGCTACGGGCTTAGTGCTTTGCACTTTAAACTTAAGGCTTTAGGCTTAGGGCTTAGTGTTTATGGCTTAGGGCTTTGGGGTTAATGCTTAAGGCTTATGACTGAACGTTTAGGCTTTAGAGCTTTATGCTTAGGTTTTAGGTCATTGGGCGTAGGGCGTATGGCTTAGGTCTTTGGGTTAAGTTTTTGGGCTGGGCTCAAGGCTTTGAATTTTTGCCTTAAGGCTTTAGGCTTATGGCTTAGGACTATAGGCTAAGAGTCTGGGGATTATAGTTTAAGGCTTAGGACTTAGGGCTTTAGTCTTTGTGCATAGGCCTTAGGGCGTAGGCCATTGAGCTTGGGGCAGAGCGCTTATGTCTTAAGACTATGGGCTTTGCACTTAGGGTTTAGGGAAAAAGGCTTTGGGATAAGAACTTAAGGCTTAGGGCTTAGGCCTCAGCTCTTATGGCTTAGGGCTGAAAGCCTCTAGCTTAGAGCTATGGGCTTTAGGCTTAGGGCTAAGAGCTTAGGGTGTAGGGCTTATAGCTTTGGGCATTTGCCTTATAGTTTAGGCCACTGGGCTAAGGGCCTAGGGCTAAGGGCTTAGGTTTTAAGCTATGGCTTATGGCTTTAAACTTTGGCCTTAAATATTTGGTCTTATAGCTTTGGATTTTAGGCATAGAACATATTTCTTATAGCTTTGGGCTGAGAGATTAGGGATTAAGTTTTAGGGCTAGGGGCTTCGGGATTAGCACTTTAAGCTTACGGCTAAGGGCTTAGGGCTTAGTAATTCAAGATTAGAGCTTGGGCCTTAGGGCTTGGGGATTAGAGCTTAAGGCTTAGAGCTTTGAGATTACAGCTTGAGGCTAGGCGCTTTGAGCTTGGGGCTTTAGGCTTAGGAATTTGGCATGTCGGATTTTTGCTTAGGGATTATGCATTAGGGGTTTAGGCTTACGAATTTTGGCTTTGCGCTCAGGGTTTATGTGTAAGGCGTAGGGCATAGGGCTTTAGGTTTGGGGCTTTGAGCTTATGAGTTAGGGATTTGGGCTTCGGTATTACGGCTTAGGGCTTAAAACTTAGAGATTAGGACTAAGAGCTTTGGGCTTTGGCTTTGGGCTAGGACATAGGGTTTAGAACTGTGGGCTTAGGGTTTTAGGCTTAGGGCTTAGTGTTTACAGCTTAGGGCTTAGGGCTTAAGGCTTAGGGATAAGGGTTTAGGGCTTATGGCTTTGGCCTTAGGCTTTAAGGCATAAGTCTTAGGTTTTAGGGTAGAAGAACACCTCAAAATTTGGCGAAATGGTCAAGGATGGTTTGGGAGTTGTAGAGGCGAGATGGAAGACAGATGCGGAATGGCCGGATACGGGGATTTGCAGTCAAAGGTGGGTCCTTTCACGTAAAAATGGATGCTTGAGCTGATGATCCACACTCTCACCCTTAGACCATGAACATGGCTGGAGAATTTTGGAAAGGATAGGTCATCCTAGCTCGAAAAAATGACCAACTTCGGTTATCTCTCGGTGGCCAGATTTGGCATTCTGGAGACCGAGTCTTTGGAGAGAAAACGCCAAAGGGGGAGATTCCAATTTGAAAATAGAAAAATCTTCTAAAATTCAAATTTGAGATTACAAGCTAGGATTGGGGGATTTAATAAGCCAACATGGGGGAAAATCATGATCTCATTCGGTTGGTTAAGATCCATCAAATATTCAATCTGTCGCATAAAATAGAAAGGAGAATGTGGACCTATGAGGAGACTTGTTTTGAAACAAGTTAAACCCCCACTTTGAACCGGTCCAAAACCCTTCATTTTGTACCAAAAAAACCCTCTTATCAGCCAGGGAAAAACCCCCATGCAAATCCATGCAACTCATGCAAAAGTTCACACAAATAAGAAATAACTGAGAAACCCTAATCCTAATCCGAAACCCTAAAATTCAACGTGTCTAAAACAATAAATAATCCTAAGATAAACTTCACTTCCTTATATGTCCTTGAATTGCTTTGGCTTGGGATTGGTTTCTTTGGAAGTTTTCTCCAATTCTTCATGCGCCTTCATAATGATCGGGAGTGGTATTGGATGCACTTCATATACCAATAATTCTTCTCTCCAAGTTAACGTATAGGTCGGCTTCTACTTATCCATTATCTTAGGCTCCAATATTTTGAATTCATGTCGAACTTCTCCTACAAAAAGAACAAACTTATTAGAAATATCCCGAGCTTTAGCTCGGGTGATGGCCCCTTGTTGTTTTATATTGGATCCGGTATTCCAAAGCATGTCGTTTGGGCTTATGACTTTGAGCGTAAGGCTTAAGGATTAGGGTTTAAGGCTTAAGGCTTACTAGTTGTGGATTAGGGCTTAGTGCTTTTTGGCTTAGGTTGTAGGCCTTTTTGCTTAGGGTTTAGGGCTTAGGGCTTAGTGCTTAGGGCTTAGTGCTTAGGGCTTTGGGAATAGGGCTTAGGGCTTAGGGAATAGGGTTTAGGGCTTAGGGCTTAGTGCCTAGGGCTTAGGGCTTAGGTGATAGGTTTATCCTTGATCATGAACCTTAAAAGTTAGGGTCGGCTTGTCCTTGCTATCCGCTAATAATTGTTTTGAGCTAGCATCCAAAATGATATGATGTTTTGGCTTTTGTTGGTCTTTGAAAGTAGGCTCCATCATCGTGAATCCTTGCAAGAAATTTCCTACAAAATGAGCAAACTTGTTAGAAATCCTCTTGGCTCGGGCTTAGGTAATGTCTCCTTGAGGCATGGCCATAGGTATTGGTTCCTGTGGCATGTCATCCTCCTTGGGTATTTAAGAATTGGCCCTCTAATCTAAGTGTGACTAATCCTCCTTCAATTCTTTTACATCATCCCTAGCATAAGGAGAAAGGTCTTGCACAATGAAAGTTGCTGAGAATCCATATTCCCCTGGTAGTTCAAGCTTGCAGGCATTTTGGTAACCTTCTCCAAGTTTTTCAAAGGATCACCAGCATTTGAGGCTAGCTCCTTTGCTTGGAAAACCTCTCCTTCCTTAAATGTATCTCCACTAAGTCTCCCACCTTAAAATTGGCCACTTTTCTTTCTCGATTAGCATACTTGGCATACGATTCATTTGCCTTTTGAATAGCCTTGCTTACCTTCGCATGCATACTTTTCATTAGCTTGGCCTCTTGTGCTCCATTCTGATTGATAACTTCCTTCGAGGGTAGCAGTATTAAGTCAAGGGGAGTCAAAAGAGTAAAGTCATACACTACCTCAAAAGGGGTCATTTGAGTTGCACTATACTCAATTTTGTTGTAAGCACTCTATATAAGGGAAATGAATATCTCAATCTGTGAGCTTCTTTCTAACTATACTCCTCAACAAACTTCTTAAAGTTTGATTCACTATCTCGATTTTAGCATCAATTTAGGGATGAAAAAATGTGCTAAGAAGAAGCTTGGTTGCTAACCTTCTCCATAAAATCTTCAAAAAAACACTTAAAAACTTTGTATCCCTATCCAAGACAATGGATCTTGGGATGTCACGCAAGTGGACCACTTCTTGACAAGCTTCAAGAGTGGGAAGAGGAATAAAAAGGGCCTCGGGTGAAAAAAGGAGGGAAGAAACGAGCCATAAATGGGTGATATTAAGAAAGGGAGTTCTCGAAATGCATACAGAGTTTGCAACCGAGATTTGGAGGGGTTGTTTGTGGATGAGAGACTAGCGTAACCTCTACAATGAGGGTAAAAGCTTTAAGGAATCAGAAGTTGTGCAGAGGGGAGTATCGGGTGCCAAAAGGGGGAGTTATCGGAGAAGAAATGGGGGTGTGGTCGGAAAATATAAATTCACCGGAGATGGAGATAAGCTAATGGGGATTACAGGCTTACCCTAAGACCACATGAGAGTGGCTGAATTCGTGTAGCATGGCCTAGCTTACCCTAGCTCGCAAGGGAAGCAAAAACTTTGGAGAACCTCTCAGATGTCGCCATATATTACCCACAAGAGAGACAAGTCTTGGGTGCCGGAAAAACCACAGCCAAGGAGAAAATTCAAAACACTTTTGTATTCAAATTTCACCTGAGTACAATGCTCGGTCATGAGGGAGTTTTAATCTCCTTCACATGAGGGAGATGGCATCTTGATCGGATGGCTACCAAGGCTTTAACCGATTTGGTGCATGTACAAAAAGTTAGGTGGAAAGGACCACCCAACATTTACCCAATTTTGGGGGACCAAGAAAAAGTAGTCCCTGAAGTTGGTTCCCCCTCCAACCGGCTGCCATCCAAGCACCCTAAAAAACAAAAACCCTTGCAAAAGAGAAAACCCACTCCAAACCCGTACCAAACCCATGACTTACCCATGGAAACCACTTTTGCAAACCTTAGCCCTAAAAGTAAGTTGGTAAAGCTGAAACAAACACATTAAAAAGGCTGAGAGTAAGACGTCCTTATCCCTTGGAATTGGGCTTGGACCAATGTCTTGAGGCTTGTGGACTTCAAAAAGAGGAAAGTGTTCTTCCCGGTTAAGGCTCTTCTTGGACATGGGCTCTCTGTGATTGCCTTGTTTGATGGATCAAACGGTAGCCAATTTTAATGTTCTACCACTCTCTTGAAACCTTAAGAGGTTGCCTACATTTTGTATGAAAACTTTGTCTTTATTAAAGGCCGGTCCTGTTGTCCAATTGGCGGTGCAAGATTCAGAGGTCCAGTTGTGCTGGATCAAATTGTAGTCTTCATGCTTTGTTGCTTGGACCACTAGCCTGGGGGCTTCGACTCCTTCTTCAATTCAACCTCCATTGCCTCCCAAGCTAGCTCTCCAAATGAGGAGTTGCTTGGGCTTCTCCTTATCTTTCGATGTTAGGTCCATTATGCTGAATCCTTGCAAGACATCACCTACAAAAGAGCACACTTGTTAGAAAATTCCTTGGCGCGTGCTCGGGTCATGACTCCTTGAGGCTCGACTCCTTTAATTTGATCTCATGGCATGTCATCCTCCCGGGGTATTTGAGGATTTTTCCTCAAATCCAGGGGCGAATCTTCCTCTTTTCATTCCTCCGCTTCATCCCCAACATAAGGAGAAAAATCTTGAACAATGAAAGTGGCCGAAACTCCATACTCCCTGGGAGCTCAAGCTTGAAAGAATTTTGATTAACCTTCTCCAAAAGCTTGAAGGGACCATCAGCCCTTGGTGTTAGCTTGTAATAGGATTCGTTCACTCTTTGAATANCTCCAATGATTAAACTTTAATCAAATTCGTGCGTATGGTTTACTCAATCTAAAACTCTAATGCGGAAAAGATAAACAACTTAATAGAGTTGAGAGAGAGAAAGATTGACACCGGATTGTTAACGCGGTTTGGCCAACCTTGCCTACGTCTGCGCTCCAAGGTACCTCCTGGAAGATTCTTCCCGCTCAATTCTTTGAGCTCACTCCGATTGACTTACGGGTGTCAATCAAACCTTTACAGCGACTCTTCTTTAGGAGAGGCGTCAGCCATCTTACAAATTTTTCTCACAGAGTATAATTCTAGGATTACGGTTACTAACCGACTCTCTCAATCACCAAGTGAATATTCAAGATAGAAATACAAAGATTGAGAGAATGAAATGATTTTCTAAAAATTGGCAGCAATTCGGCTTTCTTTTTGCTCTCTCGAAATCTTCTTTATCAATCGGCATCTCAGCAGCTATTTATAGATTTCGTTCTGCGCAGGCTGGATCGGTAGACATTAGTACGGGAATGGTCGACATAGATATAGCCATTTAGACACATTCAGAAATAGCCGTTGGGAGTTATCTCTTCTTTCTGCTCTTGATCGGTCGACATATCTTTTGATCGGTCGACATAAGTTTTAGTGAGTTGTCATTTGGAAGAGCTTCGGTCGACATAGATATGGCCTCTGGACATGTATGCAGTCGACACAATTATAATCGGGTCGACACAAATATGTTGGTAAGGTCGACAAAGATTCTTCTCTAGGGTCGACACAAATTCTACTCTGGGGTTGACACAAAAGATTTGGATGGGTCGACACAATTACGCACTATTCTGCCTGTTTGGGTCGACACAATTTGTATAGGTGGGTCGACACAACTTTTACGTTTGACTGAGACTTAGCTTCTGTTTTGGACAGGGGTCGACACAAGAATAATATGGGTCGACACAATTGGAAAGACTAAGCTTATGTTTTGAATATCTTGCGGTCGACATAACATTCTTCTCTGGTTAACTCATTGGTCGACATAAGTAGGTTGCTGCCCCCGAAGATAGGTCGACATATCTGGTAACCGGTAGACATAAGTTTATCCTCTACCTGAGGATGGGTCGACATAACTGGTAATCGGTCGACATAACGTGTAACAGACTTAACAATTTCTGCAAAACTCGACCGACCTGTTAGACAAAAAATGTACCCTTCGTTGAGGGTATTTCATATACATTATTCAAATCAACTTCTCTTTAATGGTTAATCAATTATACAACATATTAATATTCATCATAAAAAAACAATGGTTACTTTAATCATAGTTAAAGCTAACAATCTCCCCCTTTTTGATGATGACAAACTATTATTGATTAACTATCCGTTTGAAAGATAATTTGAGCAAGTTCACATGTTATATGAATTTTATGTAAATTCTCCCCCGTAGTAAATGCATGCTCCCCCATAAATAAACATCCATATCAAATATCATTGCTAAATAATTAGTCATAGAATGCAAGTCATTATATGTTATCATTGCTAAATAAGGAGTCGTTATCGAAAAAAAAACATCCACAAAATAATTCATAGGAAGATGTAAACAGATAAGGACTTAATGAAAAGTATTGTTCTACAAAAAGTAAGTCTCACAACAAAAACAAGACTGAGCATCTATTCCCAAGGAGATCCACCTAATGGAGATCCAGGCACGTCCAGTGCTGGAAAGGGAACAAGCTCGGTATCTACGGAGGTAGGAGAGGTAAGAACCTCAATGTCTACAGTGGATGGAATCAACACCGTATCGGGAGTGGATGTATGCTGAGGAACAGGTGATCTAGTCGGAGTGACAGATGGCTCAACATCCGGTCCCGGTGAGGGGGTTGGCTCAGCAACTGGAGCCGGAGAGAATTGTGTGGTAACTCTAGGAGTTGCTGCAGCTGGTTCGTCAAAGTTTTCTTCTTCTTCTTCCTCTTCAAAATATGCATCCCATGCATCAATTTGGCTCTTAAGGCCATCAACCTTTTTGCGCAGAGCATCAACGGATGTCTTGAGGCTCGTAATTAGGCCATTAAGCATATCTAAGCGCCTCTCAATCGAGGAGGAGGAGGGATGCTGTCTCTGAGGTCTCTTATCCTCGGGAGGAATATGAGCTTCATCAACCATTAGGGGTGGGGAGCTTGGAGGTGTGGGAGGTCGGCGAGGCAGATTTCTCTTGTATTGCCATTCTCCATCTTTATTTTTAGTTAATCTCATCCGTGCGAGGGTCGAATCAGAGTAGATATCATGATTCCTGACTTCGATTAGATTAGCGGGAGAGGGATAAATTACTCCTTGTTGAGCAAAAATCTCCATTAGCAAAATATTGAATGGTAATGATTTGGATTCTTTGTCTAGCACTTCCATCATACGTTGCATGATGATAAATCCTACATTAAAGCGACGTCGGGTAAAGAACATATATAGAACATATAGTTCCATATGGAAAATGTGATCTTTATGCCCGTCCTTAGGCAAAAGATTGTAGGTCGTGATGTGATGAACTAAACGAGCCATTATGTTGAGATCACTAGCTTTGGGCTTGTACAACAAGTTGTTTGGATCCTTAGCAACCAATTGAAGAAAATCCTTATAATCCGAGCATCGAACTATAGCGGGTTCCTTCCCTTGCTCGTAGTATTGATCTGTAAACTCATTTACCTCACAACCCAATAATGAGTTCAATGAAGAGTTTGTAATCTTAATCGGTTTACCGTAGACTAAACCCTTGAGAGAGAGCGGGTTAGGAATTGTTTGCAAATTTGCATAGAAAAGTCGTATAGCTTCCTCATGATACGAATTCCATAGTCCAAATAACGTCTTTAGTCCTAGATATTCACAAAGCTCAGTAATATCAATCCCCGTAATCATATCGGGTAGAAATACTCTACTTAATATAAGAGGTTTGACATGTAGAATCTGAGTATACTTATCTTGACCATCCAAATTTCAAAAGAGATGTTTGTCCACTGTCGGAGCTAGAGGAATCGACGTTTCACCGGTTGATTTTGACTTTACCGTGCCCTTTCTCTTGATGGAGAGTTTGGAAGTGGATGCCATTGATATTAAAGGAAAGATAGAGGATGAGACTGAGGAGCAATCGAAAAGGAGGTTGGAATTGTCGAAGGAGGGCTTGGAATCGCCAGAGAACAGATTGGGAGTCGTCTGAGGGGATTTTTCGCGGGAGAGGTTGAGAGAAAGAAACTAGGGTGCGACGAGGTTCTTTTAAAAACGGGGAGTTTTGACACATATCGGTCGACATATTCATAGTTATGTCGACCGCTCTATTACCCGAGATGATTAACCGGTCGACATACTTCCCATTATGTTGACTGTTTCCTTAACATAGATGATCAACCGGTCGACATATCAATACTTGTGTCGACCGCGTCCTTACCAGGCACGATGGTCCGGTCGACATACTTCCCATTATGTCGACCCCCATTGTCGCAGACAGCAGATAGAAGACAATGCATCTAAGCATCATTGAATCGAATCAACCCTAGACGAATTCTAATTCCACAAAAGGTCTTCTCATCTAATGGTTTGGTAAATATGTCTGCTAATTGATCACTCGAGTTTACAAATTCTAAGATAATATCTCCTCTTTGCACATGATCTTTGATAAAGTGATATCTAATTTCTATGTGCTTTGTTCTAGAGGATTTGCAAGAGTTCATACCAAATTTCTTGAGTAATTCCTTGACATATTTCTCTTGACAAATGAATGTACCATCTAAAGATTGCTTAATTTGGAGTCCTAAGACGAATTTGAGCTCCCCCATCATACTCATTTCAAATTCATCTTGCATGAGGGTAGCAAAACTATCGCAGAGATTTTTGTTGGAATCTCCAAATATAATGTAACATCCCATTTTTTTTTTGTAACATAAAAAGCTTTTCATTGAAAATTCTTTTATCAAGCTTATACATATATTTTTACATACAAAGCGGAAGCTAACATTTCAAATCACACTTATAAATAGTTAAACATAGGTCATATTTTCAAAATATAAAACTTTACAAACACTACATATTTGTAATTCAAAATAACTTTTTTTACAAATTCTCTTCAAAACACTTGTCTTTTAGTGAGCTTACTCCACCAGTCAAAATCTCGCTTAACAACGACGAGGCTCCACGGAAGACACTCTCCTCCTCTTTCATATTTAATCCTCATGTGATATTTCTTCAACATTCAAGTGATCACCTACATGGCAAAGTCTAACTAATGAGCTTAAAGCTCAGTAAGTAGTGCCAATAAAACATGCATGATGTAATGAATGATATGATTTAAAACCATGCAGCTTATTTCATTTTCGTGGTGTGGATCCGCCCCCCATATGACGACCATCCACAAAACTTGATTGTTTACATAACGTATATCGTAACAACCTACCTTCAAACCCCATTGGGCTCACGGTAACATGGACCCATAGCCATTGCCGAGGGCGTCTTTATTCTCCTTTACATAACTTATAGCATTAGGAGATATAACAACCGACCGTCAATCCCCATTGGGCTCACGGTAACATGGACCCATAGCCATTACCGAGGGCGTCTTTACTCTCCTGTATCATAGATGTATTCATCGAATCAATAGAGATATTGCGGGGATGAATGTAGGTATCAAAGACCCCCTTGGGCAACCTAACACTCAATCCGTCGTCCCCCTAAGATACACTTATTATAATTCATAGTCTTCATGCATGAAAATTCATTTTCGTTGTCATTCGTAGAAAACATGATGCATGATCTTCATAACATGTCACGTACAATCCTATCCTTAATGCAAGAAAATCTAACTAATCCAAACAAAAGTCATATAAAGATATCAATAAAGGAATCTCTTAGAAACTTATCAATCAACCAATAC
The DNA here is from genome assembly GCA_003255005.1 of Begonia fuchsioides. Lineage (NCBI taxonomy): Eukaryota > Viridiplantae > Streptophyta > Magnoliopsida > Cucurbitales > Begoniaceae > Begonia > Begonia fuchsioides. Next base: position 74,797 of record QAOC01049056.1, on the reverse strand, counting down.
AAAGCACAGAAACAATCCTCAAATGACTTGAGGTCAGTGTATTGTGCATTACACCCCAACCAGTCTATGATCAATCAAAAATCATAAAAATACGTAACCTTTGCAATGTAGACCTCTAATAGGCCAAACACATGCAACACATACTTACCTTTGCAGCTATCTCGAATTAATCCATTTGAGTCCCTTCTTAGTCCAATTAATGACCTAAACGTATAGATCATTAAAGGATTAGAAAATGCATAAAGTCTTAACTTTCTGTTCCAACTTTGAACTACTATAACTTCCTCGATAATGATCCATTCCTGATACTTAAGGTGTCGAATTGTTCCTTAAGGAATCTACTATAACTTCTTAGAAGACACCAAATTCAGAAAACTAAAGCATGTCAACTTATGTGGATAAAACAGAGGGAATTCACTGTTTGAACCCTTGTTTGGGTTGACCCAAACTTTCAGGGGTCGACCCATGTCGACAAAACAAAGACGTCGCACTTTAAAAATTGAGATTCGGTCGACCCAAACTACAAGGGGTCGACCCAAACTCCCCCCAGTTTTCGTACACTGACTTGCGACGTCCATAACGTTTTCTACATAGCTCTGAATCAAGTGATTCTAATAGCTATAAATCACTCTAAGAGTTTACTCTAACTCTTGTGAAGGTTATAAACTCTAATTCCTACTACTTATCGACCGAAACTCCAAGACCCTAACTTTGTTCATACTTAACTATTTTCTTATCTCTTAGCATGAAATCACTCGTTTTTATCCACCAATTCAAATACTACTATCATATTATCCTTACTAAACTTAGAAGAACTTAAGAGGATAGAAAATATTACCTTGAACTTCAGTTTCCACGAGAGCCTTAGAGTTTTCCACTTCCCTTCCCTTTCTCACTCTTTTCTCTCGCGGAACTTCTTTTCTTTCTCAATCTCCCTCTCCCTTATCAGACGAGAGAACTTTGAGTAAATAGATAGCGAGAAGAGGTCGTGTTGGTAGGGGAATGGCAGACCATGCCTTCTTATCTCTTAATTAAACAAAATCAATCTTCTCTTTACATCCACCGATCGGATTTCCCCACGTTTTGGCTGACTTTTCAATGGCATGTATGAATGTGTCGACCCCTCTTCCATTGTGTCGACCGAAAGTATTCCCAGAGGGCAACTTGTGTCGACCGCACGTCTATTATGTCAACCAAAAGCATTCCAGAGAGCAACTTGTGTCGACCGAAACTATATATTGTGTCGACCCCTCTTAAATCGTCGACTGAAACTATACTGAAGGACTATTTTTTGTCGACCCCTCTTCGATCCTGGGGTCGACCGAAACATACAATTGTGTCGACCCCTCCAAATTCCTGGGGTCGACCTAAAATACACTCTTGTGTCGACCCCTCCTAAATCCTGGGGTCGACCTAAATTATACAATTGTGTCGACCGGATATTGTTCATAGGTCGACCGGCAGTTAAAACTTTCATAACTTTTGTTATACAACTTAGATTTCTATGATTCAAACACCATTCTTTTGTTATACAATTTTTAACGCGCATAACTTTTTTACCACAACTCCAATCGAGTTTTTCAACCTATTAATCTTCTCCTTTTGATGTCGTCTATAATTTCTTAGAAGATTACTTTGTCACTTAAGTTCATCTGTAGCATAATAAAATAGGAAAATTGAAACTACCCAGTTATCGATTTTCAACCTTGTGGTTGTTACTAACTATAAATTTCCAAAACCCATAACTTTCTCTACAGACTTCCAAATTGAGTAATTTTTGTTTCTATAGTTCCATCAACAAGCTTATTAAATTTCATGAGTAGAACTTAAAATCATTTAAAGAAGTTAAAATCTCTGAAATCGGCTAATCTTAACATTGTGTCAAGATGGTTCAACTTGCAAGGGTCGACCGGTTTATAATGTAGGTCGACCAGACCAAGTTCCTCACGACCAGGGTGTTGACCGATATTATTCATAGGTCGACCGGTCTTTCATTCACAACCTTCCATTTCCATTTTCTCAAACTTCCATTCAACACTTAAACTGATTTAGTCCTACTTTCACATTGACCTTACTTTATCAACTACCAATTCTAACAATTGAATTCCAGCAAGTTAATCGTCATTTTATACCCTTAATCATAGTTGATATATAAGATGATATACTTATAAGACTTTGAATTATGATGAAAGGGTTGGGTATTACTCAGAAAAGTGGGGTGTTACATATAATGTCATCTACATAGATTTGAATGATTAATAAATCATCACCTAAGTGTTTGGTGAAGAGAGTTGAGTCTATTTTCCCATTTTGAATTCTCTATCCAAGAGAAAATTCTTTAACCTTTCGTACCAAGCACGAGGAGCTTGTTTAAGACCATAGAGTGCTTTGTGAAGTTTGTAGACATGATCTAGCTTATCAAAGATTTCAAAACCCAATGGTTGTTCTACATATACTTCTTCCATTATATACCTGTTTAAGAAGGCACTCTTAACGTCCATTTGAAATAGGGTGAAATTTTTCTGGCACGCATAGGCAAGTAGAATGCAAATTGACTCCATTTGTGCTACTAGTGCAAAGGTTTCTTCAAAATCTATTCCCTCTTCTTGATTGTATCCTTTTGCAACCAATCTTGCCTTGTTTCTAATGACAACACCATGTTCATCTAATTTATTCTTGAATACCCATTTGGTTCCAATGATGGTGCGATCATTAGGTCTAGGAATTAACTCCCATACTTGATTTCTCTCAAATTGATTTAGCTCCTCTTGCATGGCCATTATCCAATTTTCATCCAATATGGCCTCATCAAATTTCTTAGGCTCCACTTGAGAAATAAAAGCTACGTTAGCCCACAAGTTCTTAAGGGAGACTCTAGTTTTGGCGCCCAAACTATGATTACTTACTATGTCCTCTAAGGGATGGCTTTTGGCATATCTCAATTCTTTAGGTAAACCATCATCGACAATGTTACTTGGCTCTAATTCTAGAGAGCTTGGAGGACTTTCCGAAGGAATGACATATAAAGAACTTTTCTCATTGTCATCTAGACTCAAGGAATTCATCCCTCTTTCCAAATCATCACTAGGTTCTAAGAGCTCTAAAGGTGGAGGGGACTCATCAAATGTAACATGCATAGATTCCTCAACAACTAGGGTCCTCTTGTTGAATACTCTATAAGCCTTGCTAGACAGAGAGTATCCAAGGAAGATTCCAAAAACCATTTTTGAATCAAACTTTCCTAGGTTGTCCTTGGTGTTTAAAATATGACATTTGCATCCAAAGGGCCTAAAATACTTAACACTAGGAGTTTTACCCGACCATAGTTCATAGGGGGTCTTTTCTAACATTGGACGGATTGATACTCGATTTATCGTATAGCATGCCGTAGCTACGGCTTCCGCCCAAAAATACTTGCGAAGAGAGTTTTCATTGAGCATTGTCCTAGCAAGCTCTTGAAGAGATCTATTCTTTCTCTCAATAACTCCATTTTGTTCAGGGGTCCTAGGAGATGAGAAATTATGATTGATCTCATGCTTAAGACATAGAAGCTCAAATTTCTCATTTTCAAATTCCCCTCCATGATCACTATGGATAGCTACAATGGAGAGATCCTTTTCATTTTGAACTTTCTTCCTAACGGAAGAGAAAGTCTCAAAAGACTCATCCTTAGATCTAAGAAAGTATACCCAAGTAAATCTTGAGAAATCATCAATAATTACAAGGGCATAATGCTTGCCACCTAGGCTAGCTACTTTAGAAGGGCCGAAAAGATCTAAGTGGAGAAGCTGGAGAGGTTTAGAGGTTGAAATAACCGATTTAGAGGAAAATGAGGATTTTGCTTGTTTCCCCATTTGACATGCATCACAAATCCTATCCTTCTCAAAGGAACTCTTTGGAAGGCCTCTAACTAAGTTCTTCTTAGCAATGTTAGCTAAGGTATTCATGCTAACATGGCATAATCTCCTATGTCATGCCCAACTATCTAGAGAGGATGTTGCACTAAAACATTTTTCATCAAAGCAAGCAACAATATCAAAATCAATTGTATAGACATTATCAGAACGATAGCAAATGAATAAGATTTTACCACTTTAGCTATCTTATAATAAACAGGAATTGGATTAAAAAATTACCCTACATCCCTTATCACATAGTTGACTAATGCTCAATAAATTATGCTTTAAACCATATACTAAAAGGGAATTTTCAATAATAGGGGAAGAAGAATTACCGATATTGCCAATACCTATAATCTTCCCCTTTTGATTTCCTCCAAAAGATACATTCCCCTTCTTTTGCTTGATGGAAGAAAATCTTGAAGGGTTTCTCCTCGAACAACCGCTATCGAGGTACCAAAGATTTTTTGCGAGGGAGACTTCCACCTACACGACAAATCAAACAAGTTTCTTAGGTACCCAAACCATTTTGGGTCCTAGAGAGTTAGCAGTAGTTCCTTTGGGAACCCATTTCTCAACAATCTTTGTTTTTCTAACTTTAGAGTTCATAGGACAAGTAAAAGCTTGGTGTCCTATTTTATTGCATTTGTTGCAAGCACTAGGTTTCACAAAGAAGTTCTTATAGTTCTTTTTCTTAATGTGTGATTCATAACCTAAGCCGGCCTTTTTAAACGTCACTCTTTGACTTCCTAAGAGCATGTTCAAATTTTTGCTTCGATTAGTAAATTTCAGGACTATGCCATTCAAATCATTATTTTCCCTCTTTAATTTACTTATTTCACTTTCTAAGGAATTAATTTTACTTTCTTGCTCTTTTGTTAGGATGGCATGTTCCTTTTTCAATTTCTTATATTTAGATTTCAAGATATTGAAATCATTAAATAAGTCATTGAAAGCATAAAAAAATTCATTATCCTCATCAGGATTTTCTAAATCACTAAAGGAGTCAAGTACCTTGTCCTCCTTTTCCATGAAGCACATGTTAGCTATCTCTTCATCCTCGGAAGAGGTTTCACTCTCGATTTTGGGTTTCTTTTGTTTGCTAGATGATGCCTTGAGTGCAATGTCCCTTCTTTTGGATGAATCTTTCTCCTTTTTCACTTTCTTCTCGTTGGCCTTCATTGGCCTTCATTGTCAACTCATGGGTCATCAAAGATCCAATGAGTTCTTCAAGCTTTAACACCTTGAGGTCCTTGGCCTCTTGGATTGCGATCATCTTTGGCTGCCAAGCCAGAGGTAGCACTCGTAGGACCTTTCTTACGCAGTCCTCCTTTGTGTATATCTTACCAAGCACTTTCAGGCTATTGATCAAGTTAGTGAATCGAGTATACATACAACCAATAGACTCATTACTATCCATGGTAAACAATTCATATTCATGAACTAACAAGTTAACTTTACTTTCCTTAACTTGGTTAGTTCCCTCGTGTGTTACCTCAAGAAGACGGCATATGTCTCTAGCGTTTTCATACTCTTGTACCCTATTAAATTCATCACTAGAGAGAGCACAATATAGGGTGTTCATGGCTTTAGCATTAAGACTCAAATTCTTCAAGTCTTGTTCGTTATATTCTTGCCTAGACTTCGAGATAGTTATTCCATTGTCTATTTTTGTGGGCACATAAGGTCCATCTTCAATAATATTCCAAATACTAAAATCCATAGCTTGAATAAATATTCTCATTCTAGTTTTCCAATAGACATAATTATTTCCATCAAATAGGGGCGGCTTAGTTGTGGATTGACCTTCGATGTTAGTGCTATTCATATTAAAGGCAATATGATTATCCCAGTAATTATAGGTTAATCAATTCAATATTCCTGCTCTGATACCAATTTTAGGATCGAGATTAACCTAAGAGGAGGGGTGAATTAGATTAATAAAATTTTACTCCAATGATTAAACTTTAATCAAATTCGTGCGTATGGTTTACTCAATCTAAAAATCTAATTCGGAAAAGATAAACAACTTAATAGAGTTAAGAGAGAGAAAGATTGACACCGGATTGTTAACGCGGTTCGGCCAACCTTGCCTACGTCCGGGCTCCAAGGTACCTCCTTGAAGATTCTTCCAGCTCAATTCTTTAGCTCACTCTGATTGACTTACGGGTGTCAATCAAACCTTTACAGCGACTCTTCTTTAGGAGAGGCGTCACCCCTCTTACAAATTTTGCTCACAAAGTATAATTCTAGGATTACGGTTACTAACCGACTCTCTCAATCACCAAGTGAATATTCAAGATAGAAATACAAAGATTGAGAGAATGAAATGATTTTCTAAAAATTGGCAGCAATTCGGCTTTCTTTTTGCTCTCTCGAAATCGTCTTTATCAATCGGCATCTCAGCAGCTATTTATAGATTTCGTTCTGCGCAGGGTGGATCGGTCGACATAAGTACAGGAACGGTCGACATAGATATAGTTGTTTAGACACATTCAGAAATAGCCATTGGGAGTTATCTCTTCTTTCTGCTCTTGATCGGTCGACATATCTTTTGATCGGTCGACATAAGTTTTAGTGAGTTGCTGTTGGAAAGAGCTTCGGTCGACATAGATATGGCCTCGGGACATGTATGCGGTTGACACAATTATAATGGGGTCGACACAAATATGTGTGTAAGGTCGACACAGATTCTTCTTTGGCGTCGACACAAATTCTACTATGGGATCGACACAAAAATTTGGATGGGTCGACACAATTACGCATTGTTCTGCCTGTTTGGGTCGACACAATTTATATAGGTGGGTCGACATAACTTTTACGTTTGGCTGAGACTTAGCTTCTGTTTTGGACAGGGGTCGACACAAGGATAATATGGGTCTACACAATTGGAAAGACTAAGCTTTTGTTTTGAATATCTTGCGGTCGACACATTCTTATAGCGGTCGATATAACATTCTTCTCTGGTTAACTCATCGGTCGACATATAACACAGCGGTCGACATATCTGGTAACTGGTCGACATAAGTTTATCCTCTGCCTAAGGATGGGTCGACATAACTGGTAATCAGTCGACATAACCTGTAACAGACTTAACAATTTCTGCAAAATTCGACCGACTTGTTAGACAAAAAAGGTACCCTTCGTTGAGGGTATTGCATATACATTATTCAAATCAACTTCTCTTTAATGGTTAATCAATTATACACCCGACTTTTTCCAAGTACTGTAAGTTCTATCAATGTTGAATGATGAACAAAGTTATCTGATTTTAAATTAGATAAGTTCTTTAAATGAGTTTAAGTCCTTCTAATGAAATTAAGTAGATTCGTTGATGAAACTATATCAACAAGAATTTCTTGATTTGGAGGTTCGTAGAGAAAGTTATGAGTTTCGGAAACTTACAGATTGGTAAAAACAACCGGGTTAAAGATCGATAATGAGATAGTTTCGGTTTTCCCATTTTATCATGCAACCAATGAGCTTAATTGACAAAGTGGTATTCTAAGAAATTGTTGAAGACATCAAAAGGAAAATATTGATACGTTGAACGACTCAATAGGAGTTTTGGTGAAAAAGTTATGCATTTTAGAAGTTGATGAATGAAAACTGAACTAAGGAAATGTGAACTTTTGGACGATGTTTTGTATTTCGTACATTTGATAATCTTAAACTTACAATTTGAAGTTTATGTCTTCTACAAAGTTCAACAAGACTCAATAAGGAATAGAATAATGTTTGAATCATGAAAATCAGAGTTTTGTAGAAAATTTTATGAAACTTTTAACTTGCAGTTGACACCTCATTCTTGAAAGCCACCTCATGCTAACCTTTCAACTTCCACAATGAGACAAAACCGATTAAGTGCCTTGTAATGCTCTGAAGTTCTTCATTCAGCCACGAAACTTACCTCTTCCCTCTCCTGTTTTCTCTCAAATTTCAGAGTAAACTTAGGGTTTCTAAGAAAGAAGTGAAAACCGATCAATCTAGAACAAGGTTTAACCCTCAACCCTTTGGAGGAAAGTGTTCCTCTCTTCAATTCCGATCTTTTGAGGTAAGAATCATTCAAACCACTCTTTTAATGATTAAATTTAGTTTGAAATAAGTTATGAAGGTTGAATTGGACGTTTTATATATTAAATGCATTAATTAGTCAAGACAAGTTCATGCATAAACATTTTCGGTGCATTCTGCCCGATTTTAAAGAGGTGAGTGATACGAGATTCTTAAGTCCGAATTTCATCTTGATGTCTTCTAATGAGTTGTAGTAGACATCTTAAGGATGAGAATAATAGCTTAATCATGCAATTTGAATTTATACAGAAAAATTTATATACGTCGGATTTAGGTCAAAAGCAGAACATTACGAGTTTGACTAAGATTGTCAACCTTTGTTATGTTTAGGTGATTAAAGTTACCCATTGGAGCTTTGAAGACTTTGACACGACAAACTTAAGCAAGGAAGACATGTAAGTGAATCTCACTCTTGTTTGGCCCTTAAGTGGGACTACATGACAAAGAGAGTGTTAGGGTTTGTTTGGTAGATAGTAAGGAGTTACGTAAGATAAAAATGTAGTATATTATGTATTGATTCTGTTTGGGGTGCATTACACCGTGCACTGACCCAATAATATGGGTTTGATTGGTGTATGATTGCCATTGAATTGTGGATGTATGTATTTATGTATCGCTTAAGTACGTAAAGAATAAAAAATAGCTATAGAAGTCAATGGACTTACCTTTGGAGACGAATGTGCTATGTTGATTGTTTTTAAGTTAAGCATGCTATAGAGAGATATGTTTACAAATACAACATGAAATGTTACTAAGTATTGCACGAAAGTATCATGCATCATGTTTTATAAAGAATACGAAAATGTTTTCAAGCATGGTTTTCAAATGTCGCCCAACGATTGATGAGCGTGGTATGGAACACTCTCATCATTCATGCATGAATTGTACATAAAGGTTAAGAAACAAGTCCGTGAGGGGATGGCAATACGTAACGCCCGAACGGACAGAAATTAAGAAATGCTATGAAACACCTCCGTGAGGGGATGGCGATACGTAACGCCCAAGCGGACAAGTGTTATGAAATGGATCTGTGAGGGGATGGCGATACGTAACGCCCAAACGGATAAAAGTTAAGAAAATGTCAATGAAATGTTAAGAAATAAATGAATATGCATGTTTTATGAAAAGTTAATGATCATGTTAGGCATGTAGGATCACCTGATTTCTTACTGAGCTTTAGGCTCATTGTTTAAGCTTTGTGATGTAGGTGATGAAGAAGAAGTTGAGGGTGATAACCCTCCATGTTTAATGTAGAATTTTCAGATCGGGATGAAGGCATTCCACGCTGAAGGTTTGAATCGTTAAGTGTCGACCCGTGGGAGATGTATGAAAACGAACAAGTACATGTTTTGAAAAGTTTATATATGTGTAAATAAAACGTTTTAAGTACTTAGTTTTGCTGAATACAATGTTATGTAAGAAATGTTTTGCAATGTATGTTGTATAACTTAATATTATTGACCACTACGATTTACGTTTTAAGTACATAGTTTAAGTTTTGTATGCATTTTATGAAGTAAAGTAAGTGACCAAATATTACATATGATTTTCCTCTTAAGATTACTATTTTATTACTTACGTAAGGAGGATGTGACAATTATGGTATCAGAGCCCACCGGGTTTTAAAATCGGTTCTGTAGACTGCTTAACGATCCAAGCTTTTGCATGGAGATGCTCTATCCTCGGTAAGAATTGTATGAAAAGATTGAATTGATTGTTTTATTCATATATGCTTTGTTTTCTTGATGACAAGATTAGTAAAACATGCCGAGAACTGCACGAGCATCGGGTGAAGGGACAAGTCACGATAATGAGAACGTAATTGACAAGCTGGTAAGTCTGGTGGATCGCCAGTCTCAATATTTGGAGGAATACCGTACGCGAGAAACTCATGGAGGCGACAGAAGGAGTGGTGCAAGTGAATTAAGTTGTGAACGGTTCAACCGCCTCCATCCTCCAACGTTTAATGGACAATTGGCTGACCCAGCTGTGGCCGAGGAATGGATCCGAAAGATAGAGGATTTATTTGAGTATGCTAAGATCGAAGGAAGGGACAGAATCATATGTGCAACATTTATGCTTGAAAATGATGCTCGGTTTTGGTGGGATACAATTAAAGCCTCCCGGGATGTACGTGAAATGACATGGAATGATTTCAAGGAAGTATTCAATAACAAATACTTCAGCCAGACGGTCAGAACCGCGAAGATGGTGGAATTTGTACAACTCCGCCAAACTGGGACGGTTGAGGAGTACATTAGGCGGTTTGAAACCTTATCCCGGTTTGCCCCGCATATGGTGACAACCAATAACTTGAAGGTGCATCAGTTCACGCAAGGCCTAAAGTTGGAAATATATCGAGGAGTAATTACTGCCAGTAATCCCAGTACAACGTATACCAGTGTTGTAGCTAAGGCACTTGAAATGGAGGAAGTTGAGTCGAAGTTTCAGAAACGCAGGGAAACCCAACAACGGTTTGCTAGGTCGTCTCCACAACAGCAACAAGGAAAGAACTGGCAGGGTCAAAGAGGCACAAAACGACCCAATAATGGACAACCAGATATCGAGAAAGGAAAAAGAGTACAAGGACCTCCTCAGAACAATGAGTGTTCTAAGTGCGGAAGAAGGCATTATGGGAAATGCATGATTGGCACCGGGCAATGCTTTAGATGCAAAGAAATGGGTCATTTTGCTAGAGACTGCCCTCAGGCAAAGAAGGAGCAACCAAAGGCTAACCCACGAGTTTATGCAATGATTGAACCGGAGGATGAGCTTCCAGCAGTTGTATCAGGTACACTTTTAATTAATGGTGTGCCTGCATATGCATTAATAGATTCGGGTGCCACACATTCATTTGTTTCTGTTGCATTTGTGATCAAGTTAAGTGATTTACCGGTGATAGCTGAACATTTCTTTGATGTGATGTTACCTTCCGGTGAAAGATTGCACCTTAATTGTGTCTTGCCTAAGTGTGTGGTGGCTGTTAAGGGACGGGACTTAGAAATAGACTTTATAGTCATGGAAATGAATGGATATGAGGTTATACTCGGTATGGATTGGCTATTCCGGCATTTCGCCACTATTAATTGTCGGACTCGGATAGTGGAATTCAAGCCACCGAACGAAGAAGCCTATTTTCTCCAGGCAATCAAGAAAGCTGAAAGGATGCCGATTGTATCAAGTATTGAAGCTCGACGGTTGTTAAATATGGGATGTGATGTGTACCTAGCAAGTATAGTGGATGTACAAAGGCAACCCAAGAAGGAGCTCGAGGAAATTCTTGTGATCCAGAATTTTCCCGAGGTCTTTTTGGATGATCTTCCAGGATTACCCCCGGATCGGGAGATAGAGTTTGTAATTGATACGTATCCGGGAGCTGAGCCGGCATTTAAGAACCCATATCGGATGGCCCCGGCCGAACTTAAGGAATTGAAGATACAATTGGAGGAATTAGTCAATAAGGGTTTTGTTCGCCCAAGTTTTTCTCCATGGGGCGCTCCGGTATTGTTTGTCAAGAAAAAGGACGGATCACTGAGAATGTGCATTGACTATCGGGAGTTGAACAAACTCACAATAAAGAATAAGTACCCATTGCCAAGGATTGACGATCTATTTGATCAGTTGACGGGTGCCAGGGTATTCTCGAAGATTGATTTAAGATCGGGGTATTATCAGTTAAAGATTAAAGAAGAAGATATCCCGAAGACGGCATTCAGGACAAGATATGGGCATTATGAGTTTCTGGTGATGTCTTTTGGATTGACAAATGCTCCGGCGGCTTTCATGGACATGATGAATCGAATATTCAAGGATTTCTTGGATAAATTCGTCATTGTGTTCATTGATGACATTTTGGTTTATTCCAAAACGGAAGAAGAGCATGTAGAGCATTTAAGGATGGTTCTTTCTAAGTTAAAGACGCATAGACTGTACGCCAAGTTTTCTAAGTGCGAATTTTGGCTTGATCGGGTTAATTTCCTTGGTCATGTCATATCCAAGGAAGGAATTGCAGTAGATCCAGCAAAAGTGCAAGCCGTTATGGAATGGTCGCAACCGAAAAATGTCGGGGAAGTGCGAAGTTTCCTTGGGTTAGCCGGATATTATAGGAGATTTATTGAAGGGTTTTCCAAGCTTGCAACTCCTTTAACCCGCTTGACGAGAAAGAATGTAAAGTTTTGGTGGGCCGATGATTGTGAGAAGAGCTTTCAAAAGTTGAAACAAAAGTTAATATCGGCACCAATTTTAACCCTCCCGACTGAAGATGGGAATTATAGCATTTATTGCGACGCATCCAAGATCGGATTAGGGTGTGTCCTTATGCAAGACGGAAAGGTAATTGCTTATGCCTCGAGACAATTAAAGAATTACGAGCAGAATTACCCTACACACGATTTGGAGTTAGCTGCGGTGGTGTTTGCTCTAAAGGTTTGGAGGCATTATCTTTATGGTCAAACGTGTGAAATTTATTCCGACCATAAGAGCTTAAAATACCTGTTCTCTCAAAAGGAACTCAACATGAGACAAAGAAGGTGGCTCGAGTATGTAAAGGACTATGATTTCGAGATCAAATATCATCCGGGAAAAGCCAATGTTGTGGCCGATGCCCTTAGTAGAAAGTCATCAACAATGCCGGTGCAACTACAAAAGGAGGTTGTGGCATTTGGTCTTGAAGTGATAGAAGATCTGTCTTCCACCCTCATGGCTTTAACCGTCAAGCCCACCTTGTTAGAGAGGATAAAAGAAACTCAACGGGAAGATTCACTATGTAAGAAGCATATAGAGGGTAATGGACAACGTTACCCTGAGTTACATCAAACCGAGGATGGCACATTGAAGTACAAGAACCGATGGTATGTGCCATCTAACTCAAATTTAAGAGGAGACATATTAGTGGAAGCTCACTCTTCCGCATTTGCAATGCATCCGGGAAGCACGAAAATGTATCAGGATTTAAAAGAGCACTATTGGTGGCCTGGCATGAAAGGAGATGTAATCAATCACGTTCAACTATGTCTTGTGTGTCAACAAGTGAAGGCTGAACACCAAAAGCCAGCTGGTACGTTACATAATTTACCGATTCCGGAATGGAAGTGGGAGCATATTGCTATGGATTTTGTAATTGGACTACCTACAACGACTAAAGGACATGACACCATTTGGGCTGTCGTAGATAGGCTTACGAAGTCAGCACACTTTTTGCCAATCAAGCTAAGTTCGACAATGGACAAGTATGCCGAACTTTACATTCAAGAAGTTGTGAGATTACATGGAGTTCCTATATCTATTGTATCGGATAGAGATCCAAAATTTACCTCTAAATTTTGGAAGAGCTTGCAAAAAGCTATGGGAACTAAATTGACGTTGAGCACAGCATTTCATCCCCAAACCGATGGCCAGACGGAAAGGACTATTCAGATTCTCGAAGATATGTTAAGGGCATGCGTTATGGAGTTTCAAGTGACGTGGAATAAATTATTACCTTTGATCGAGTTTACATACAATAATAGCTTTCAGTCCACAATTGGGATGGCGCCTTACGAAGCATTATATGGCCGGAAATGCAGATCTCCTTTGTATTGGGATGAAGTTGGAGAAACTCAGTTCTACGGCCCCGAGATTTTACAACAAACCAAGGATCAAGTAGAAGTAATCCGAGAAAGGATCAAAATAGCTCAGAGCCGACAGAAGAGCTATGCTGATACAAGAAGAAGGGAGTTGGAATTCGAAGAAGGAGATGAAGTTTTCCTCAAAGTCTCACCGTTCAAAGGCATCAAGAGATTTGGTAAAAAAGGGAAACTTGCTCCAAGGTATGTTGGACCTTACACCATATTAAGGAGGATTGGAAGAATGGCTTACGAACTTGACTTGCCAACAACCATGCATGGGATCCATAATGTATTCCATGTATCAATGTTAAGAAAATGTTTGAGGAACGTTGAAGATAGAGTTGAGCCAAGTAGCATTGAAATCAAGCCAACCTTGACTTATGAAGAGACGCCTATAATGATACTTGACTCAAGGGTTAAAGAGCTACGGAATAAGAGTATTCCCTTGGTTAAGGTTCAATGGAAGAATCACACAAATGAAGAAGCTACTTGGGAACGTAGGAAAGATATAGAAGAGAAGTATCCTGAACTATTTGCCATGTAAATTTTGAGGACAAAATTTTAATTAAGGAGGGTGGAATGTAACACCCGACTTTTTCCAAGTACTGTAAGTTCTATCAATGTTGAATGATGAACAAAGTTATCTGATTTTAAAGGAGATAAGTTCTTTAAATGAGTTTAAGTCCTTCTAATGAAATTAAGTAGATTTGTTGATGAAACTATAGCAACAAGAATTTCTTGATTTGGAGGTTCGTAGAGAAAGTTATGAGTTTCGGAAATCATAACTTGAGAGAGGTTTAAACTCTCTTGTCAACTAAGTTTGTACTCAGTTTCTAGTGAATACAAAGAGTGCTTTGCATCTTCCTCGTTGGCAAGTTTTCCACCTCCAAGACTCGGCTCTCCGGTGAGTAACATCTGGCTACATCCGAGAGTGTTCTTCAAGGTTTTTGCTCCCCTTCAAAGCTAGGGTGAGCTAGGCCTGCTACATAACTTCAACCACCCCCCCATAGTCTTAGGGTAAGCGTGTAATCCATATTAGCTCTTCTCAATCTCTAGTTACCTCTCATTTTCCGATAAACTCCATTTCCTTTTCTGATCATCCCTTTTTTAGCACCTGATACTCCCGTCTTGACACGCCCGAGAGCCATGAAATTCCCGAAAGCTCTCACCAACCAGAGGGTGTGATGACCCGTAGCCGAGCAAGGAGTTTTACTAACATGTTTGTTGATTGTGCAGGGATAACAATGCCACCCGTGTATCTCTTAGATGCTCCCACCCCGGTTGACAAGGAGCACCCTAAACATTGCATTCGGTGGGAGTTTGGAGAGGAGGAGAAGGCAGCCGATTTCCAAGGCCTTATGTGCCAAGAAAGCCTACCCAAGCTTCGGCCTTGCCAAATTCCAAAGGAGGAGGGGGGCGTTTCATATGAGTCCAGCAATGGAGGAGAGACTATACAAGCATGGTCCAAGAAGGGAGCCAATGACTCTATCCAATTACCCTTGGGTTACCCACAAAAGGATGAACCGAACCGGACCTAACCCTTCCTCAATTTGGGCACGGTTTGGAGCCCAATTAGTCAAGCCCAAGGAATTCCCCAATGAAAGTTTGCAAGCATCTCACGTGAAGATTTTTTGTTTAGTTAAAATGCTTGTAATGATGTAATAGTTGTAATACTTGAAGTTGGTTGGGGAAATGGTTCAGGTTGAACCATTCTTTCTTGAAGTGGTTCGGTTTTGAACCTTTTCCCCCCCTTTTTGCTGGAGTTTTGGGAGAGTCTTCTCTTCCAAACTCCTTAGTGTCTTCTTTAGTTTGGTTTGGACGTGAGTTAGGGTTTTGGTTGGCTTGCAAGTGGGTGATGGGTCCCTTTTCTCACCTAACACCTATTTTTTCTAGCTAATCATTGCCCTAATTTAGGTGTATTTTTGTTTTATTTTTTTGGTGTATTTTTTTTAAAGGGTATGAAGCCCTCTCCCACGTCTTTTGTAAGGCAGAAAAATTGGATAAACTTTGAAGAAGCTTTGAGCTCTCAAGCCCCTCTTTTCTCACGGCAATCTTAGGTGAGTAATATCCTTAGTCTTCCTTTGTCATTGTTGTTGGTGTCTTGCTAGAGTCACTAAGCCCTAGTTCAGGTTTCCTCCACTTCCGTTGGACCAAGGTAAGTCTGAACATCCCATAGCCTTCATCCATAATCAGCCTTTTGGCCATTTGTGCTTTGTGTTCGAAAACTGCCCACCCGAAAACTCTCAAGGTCCTCAATTTGTTCTCCCCCGTGCCAAGTTGTGATTTCCATGTGCTAATTTTATGAAATTTGGTTTATAAACCCCTCATTCACGTCTGAAAATATTTGCTTTGGCATGTCACTCCCAGATTTCATCGATTAGAAGTTATGCTTGTTCCTTCCTACAGCTTTCTATGGGAGCACTCTTTTCGGACCCATTCTGTCGACCTATCTCCAAACTTTCATAACTTATAATCCTGCCGTGTGTTTTCCTTCCAAGCCTTACCATCCTCTTCCTCTTTCATTGAAGTTATCTTCTGCAAATTTTAGGCTTCCCAGATTACTCACATCAAAAGTTGTGCAGAGGTCTTCCCTTACCACTATTCTGTCAAAACTTATTTTGTCTGTTTGTGTGATAGAAAGTAGGCCCTTGTCATTTTAAGTTATACACGTGCTATCAGTCCGAATTTTGGACCAAACCTAGCCCGACCTTTGAAGTTTAAGTCCACAAAATATTAGCCCAAACGCCCGTGTAATTTTGGAGCCTTAACCAGCTTTCTCCCCTGTTTCTGCCAATCCCTCCTCTTGTTCGTGGCAGATTGTTTATTTCCCTTTTGTCTTCTATCTTCCCGACACCTCTCCTATCCACGAGCGTGTCACGTCTGCATATCTCCTGATTCACCTAAGCTTTTGCCCTCAGTTTTGTAGGTTAAGCTTCCCTCTTATTCCCTAACAACCCCTCCAAATCTCAGTTGCAAAATCTGTAGGCAACTTGAGAACCACCTTCCCCAATAACACCCATTTCCGGCCCCTTTTCTTTGCTTTTTTCTCACCCTATAGCCATTTTGTTCCACATTCCATACTTGAAGGGCTTAGATCTTAGGGCTTAGGGCTTAGGGCTTAGGGCTTAGGGCTTCCCATAATGGATTATGGCTTAGGATTTGGCTTTGGGCTTATGGCTGAGAGTTAGGGCTTAGATCTTAGGGCTTAGAGCTTAGGGCTTTTCGCTTAGGGTTTTGACCTTTGTGCTTAGGGCTTAGGGCTTTGACATTATGTTTTAGGGATTTAAGCTTAGTTCTTAGGTTTTAGGGCTTAGGGCTTAGGGCTTAGCATTGTGAGCTTTTGGCCTTTTGCTTAAGCCTTAGGGCTTAAGGGTTAGTGATGTGCCACGGATGGCACCACTCGATTGATGAAGCAAACTATTTTTCTGATGTGTTTGTTAATTTTGTAGGAGGTTCTTTTCATAAAAGGCTTATCAAGAAGCCAATTATGAAGGGGAAAACATGCTTCCTTTTTGAAAACTCTTTTGTATCCGTGGCATGGAAGGGTGATCAAAACATCCATGGTGATGAAAACAACATTTCTGGTTTCGGCCCAAGCTGACCTTTGAGGCTTGTGCAGCCGTTTCGACCACCTTCCGGACCTGTTTTGGACAAGCGTGCTTCTACCAAAATGTGACCCACATCTTAAGCTTTCCAGCATGGGGCAGACCATAAAATTTAGACAACAAATGCTCAGCCAACGATCGCCATTACAGAGGCCTCCAGAAGATGGAGCGGCCCAAGAGCATCCAACCCATGGTGGCTGATCCATGGCCATGTTTGGCCCCAACGGAAAGGAAGGCTGAATTTCATCTTTGTCCTTCATGGGAGCAGCAGCTAGCAGCCCATGGAAGTGCCCAACCATTAGCCCAAAAGATACAAGTGTTCAAGTCCATTTGATTATGGACATTCCATCATTGGTTTGGCCCATCTATTAGGTTTTTGGTTTTTCACGTGAAAACCATGCAAGAATGTGTTGTTTATTTCTTTGATGTTTGTTGTTTAGTGTAGTGGCTGCAAGTGGGAGGTTAAGTTGTATTAGGATGGGTTGCAACCACGTTTTTGCTGCCCATGCCTCTCTTTTGGTGGAAATGTCTTTGTGGCCCCCACTTGCCATCCCTCTTTTGATGATTTGCTTAGGTTTGTAGGAGGCCATTATGCCACCCTTTGTAGCTCGTGGAAAGGGGGGGTTTTAACCTCCCTTTCTCGGCATTTTGCAAGATAGAAAAGTATTGGAAAATTTGCAGAAGCTTGAAGCTCTCAAACCCTCTTTTCTCACGGCTTCAAGGGATTTTGGTAAGTAATATCCAATCTTCTTTGTTTGTCTTGGTGTTGGTGATTAGCTAGGATCACTAAACCTTATTCCAACCTCCTTCCTCACTTGTTTAGGAATAAAAGCGAGCTTGGAAATCCCATAGCCTTCCTCCATTTGTTGTTTGCATTTGTGTTTTGTCTTTGTTGTTGGTTGCTGTTTTTGGTGCTTACCCGAGTGAATTTGTGCAACAAAAATCCAATTCGTGCCATTTCTGTTTTCCGTGAACAAAAGTCCCCAATTTTAAGGCTGTGAGTTCCTCTTTCATGGCTTGAAATAACTGTTCTTTACGTTTAGCCACAGCCCCTCCCCATCAAGAGTTAGGCATGCTTTTTCCACTGCCTTCTACCCGAACTTCTGAAATCGGGCAGTTCTGTCCACAAATTTTCTATCCTGCATATCTTCCAATCTACCCGTGATTTTCCCTTCAAACCGCTTGCAATTTCTTTCCACTTCGTTGAAGTTAAGTTCTGCCAATTTCCACCCTCCCAGACTCCCTGCGTTGGAAGTTGTGCAGAAGTCTTCCCAACACCCCTACACTGTTTCTTTCAGCTTTGTCTGTTTGTGCACCTAAAATTGCCTCCGTATATTTTATTGATCCGCACTTGTTTTTAAGCTGTAATTTTGGTCAAACTTAGCCCACTCTCAAAGGTTTAAGTCCTCCAATTTATAGCTAAAGCCCCTGTATGTGTTTGGAGTTCTCCTTGCTCCAATCCCCTGTTGCTGCCTACCTTTCTTTCTCTTGGCAGATTGTTGCCATCTCCTATCTTCCCGACACTTCCTCCTACCCCGAGCGTGTCATTTGGTATCAGAGCCAAAGATCCCTTCCCGACACTTCCTCCTACCCCGAGCGTGTAATTTGGTATCAGAGCCAAAGATCCCTTCCCACGCATTCCTTTTCATTTGACTTGTTTCAGGTTGCAAGATTAAAACATGAGGAGATATTATGGAGTAACCCGTGAAGCAACCCGAGGCATTGTTCCACCACATGAGCAATCATCGATGACTCCCATTCCAAGATGTGCCGAATCAAGCCTCCAAAGTCAACTTGAAGACATCAACTAGAGGCTAGACCTTTTTATACAACGTTTGGATAGAACCACAACACCAAGAAAGTCACTGATAATCCCGGCTTCAAAGAGATGGTCCGATGATATCAAAAGAAAAGCTCGGTTGCAAGAATCCGAGGAACACCAAACCGATTCTTTCCTTTTTTCCACTCCCATGTCTATGGTCAAGGAACAACCACACATGATGAAGCCGTTTAGCCCAATGCATGAACATGAAGAAGGCACTCGGCCATGGAATAAAGAGACTATGAACTTGGAATCTCTCGGCCTAGACTATACGAGCTCTCCATGTTCCACCAAAGAAGTCGTGACCATAATGGAAGATACCACTCTTAGAAGCAACCCGAGTGAAGAGGGGTTTTACTACCTCACCAAAGAAGGAGTGAGCTATGCTAAGGTAGCCTCCACGGATGTTAAAGAGAAAAAGTAAATGAAGCCATTCACCGAGCATGCAAATGCTCTCATCCAAGTGACCGAGAAGCAAAACTTGGACATCTCCAATCCATTTCGTATGGAAGCCTCACACCGATGCACGGAAGCTAAGGAGGAGCTTAAAGAGCTCCTGGTAATCAGCCCTCAATGTGAAATTAGTCAAGAGATTGAAGGGGCCAAACCGCACAAGGTTGTGGCCGAGAGGTATGACTTACCTCAACCTTTGAATCATGAAGTTCTTGATAAATTGTGGATTGATAATCCTTGCTATGATGATAACGTTGTTTTGTTGGAGGATAATTTTGGGATTGATAATCCGTGCCATGATGATAATGCTGTTTTGTTGGAGGATAATTTTGGGATTGATATTGCGGGTGAACTAATGGGTGCAAACAAATCATTGATCAACGATCACAATATATTGTTGCCTATTAATGTGGCTTTTATTATGGAACATGGTTTGGATATTTCTATGTGGAATCATAAATATTGGCTTGTTGCATTTCAAGAGGCCGAGAAGTTAGAAAAGTTGTGGGGCCAACTTAAGAAAGGTATTTTGGGAGACAGTTATTTCAATGGTCTAATCTCATGGTGCACCAAAGACCATAGCTCCATTAAGGCCCCTAGTGTCCATTGTCCCAAGGAGAAGATAGTGATCAAATTGACCCCAAGAGATCAAGCAAAACATGATGAGGTCACGGGAACAAGGTGCAAAACTAAGGGGTTGCATGAAAAGTTCAAGCCAACCACCCGGGAGAAAACTTTTTCCTATGATAAACTTATGTGCCGGGCACAAAGGAGGACCAAGTTCAAAGAAGGAGACTTGGTATGGCTCAACTTACAAAAGGAAAGGTTCTTCAAGCAACAAAGGTCGAGATTTAAGCCATGGACCGAGGGACCTTTCATGATAACGTCAATAGTTGGACTTAATGCCTACCGACTCAAGTTACCCGGGATGTATGAAGTGTCGACTACCTTCCATGACCAAACCCTATTGCCTTTCATGAAGATTGCATGGAAGAGGAAGAGATGGAATCCAATTTGGATTTGTGGACAAATCCTTTCCAACCTCGGGTGGATGATGTGCCACGGATGGCACCACTCGATTGATGAAGCAAACTATTTTTCTAATGAGTTTGTTAATTTTGTAGGAGGTTCTTTTCATAAAAGGCTTATCAAGAAGCCAATTATGAAGGTGAAAACATGCTTCCTTTTTGAAAACTCTTTTATATCCGTGGCATGGAAGGGTGATCAAAACATCCATGGTGATGAAAACAACATTTCTGGTTTCGGCCCAAGCTGACCTTTGAGGCTTGTGCAGCCGTTTCGACCACCTTCCGGACCTGTTTTGGACAAGCGTGCTTCTACAAAAATGTGACCCACATTTTAAGGTTTCCAGCATGGGGCAGACCATAAAATTTAGACAACAAATGCTCAGCCAACGATCGCCATTACAGAGGCCTCCAGAAGATGGAGCGGCCCAAGAGCATCCAACCCATGGTGGTTGATCCATGGCCATGTTTGGCCCCAACGGAAAGGAAGGCTGAATTTCATCTTTGTCCTTCATGGGAGCAGCAGCTAGCAGCCCATGGAAGTGATCAACCATTAGCCCAAAAGATACAAGTGTTCAAGTCCATTTGATTATGGACATTCCATCATTGGTTTGGCCCATCTATTAGGTTTTTGGTTTTTCACGTGAAAACCATGCAAGAATGTGTTGTTTATTTCTTTGATGTTTGTTGTTTAGTGTAGTGGCTGCAAGTGGGAGGTTAAGTTGTATTAGGATGGGTTGCAACCACGTTTTTGCTGCCCATGCCTCTCTTTTGGTGGAAAGACTAAGGGCTTAGGTCTTTCGGCTTAGGGTTTAAGGCTTAACGTCTAGGGCGTAGTGCTTAAGGCTTAGGGCTTTTTGCTAAGAGTTTAAGGCTTTGTGCTTACAACTTAGGATTTTACGAATTACAACTTAGAGTTTAGGGCTTAGGGCGTAGGGCTTTGGGATTAGGAATTAAGGATTAGGGCTTTAGGCTTTTGGCTTATGTCTTACAAATTTCAACCTAGGGCATTGGGATTAGGTCTTTGTTGAAGGCTTAGGGCTTTGGGTTAAGGCTTTGGGATTAGACTTTAGAGTTTGGGGTTAGGGCATAGGGCTTTCGTCTTAGGCTCAAGGCTTAGGGCTTAGGCTTTGTGACTTAGGGTTTCGAGATTATGGATTAGGGATTAGTTCTTTACATCAAATTTTTTGGGCTTAGGTATTAGGGTTTGTGGCTAAGGGCATTGGGCTTATAGCTTATGTCTTAGGCATAATGCTTTTTCCTCAGGGTTTAAGGCTTAGGGCCTAGGGCTTCAAATTTAGTGCTTAGAGCTTAAAGCTTAGGGCTAGTGCTTAGAGCTTAGGGATGTGGGCTTAGGGGTAACGGTTACTTCTTTTATCTGAAGAATAAGGGCTTAGTTCTTAGGGTTTAGGGTTTAAGGCTTTGGCTTAGGGATAAGGGCTTCAAGTTTAAGGCTTTTTCTTAAGGGCTTAAAGCTTTGACCTTAAAGCTTAGGGCTTAGGGCTTAGGGCTTAGCACATTGGGCTTAGGGCTTACGGCTTAAGGCTATAGCTTAGGGCTTAGATCTTAGGGTTTAGGCCTTATGGCTTAAGGCTTAGGGGTTATGGCTTACGGCTTAAGGCTTAGGGATTTGAGCTTTGGGCTTAGAGTTTAGGGCTTTTGGTCTAGGGGTTAGGGCTTAAGGGTTGAGGTTTTAGGAAAAGAGTTAAGGCTTTAGCCCTTAAAGGTTAGGGCTTTGGGCTTTTGGCTTTAGGATTTTGGCTTAGGGTAGTGGGCTTTGGGCAAAGGGGTCATATGAACTTTTAACTGGGGTTCAGGCTTATAGATTAAGGATTAGGGATTAGGGATTAGGGTTTAGTCTTCAGAGCTTACGGCTTAAGCCTTAGGCCTTGGACTTAAGCTTTCTTCTTAGGGCTAAGGGCTTTTAATGTGGCCTTAGGCATGTGGGCTTAGGGATTCCAACTTTAGGCTTGGAGCTTCATGCTAATGGCATACGACTCAAGACTTCTGGCTTAGAGCTTAGTGCTTAGAGCTTAGGGCTTAGGGCTTTGGGCTTATAACTTAAGGTTTTGGTCTTAAGAATTATGCCTTTTGGGTAAGGGCTTTCGGCCTAGGACTTAAGGATTTGGGATTAGAGCTTATAGCTTTAAGCTTACAGCTTAGAGCCTCGGCCTTAGGGGTTTCTTGATTAGGGCTTTGCGCTTAGAGCTTTATGATAAGGGACTTAGGGTTTGGGTTTATGGTTTGGAGCTTAGCATTATAGGATTAGGGCTTCGAGATTAGGTGGTACGGATTCAGACCAAGGGCTTAGGTCTTTCGGGTTAGGGCTTTCTACTAAGGGCTTAGGGCTATGTGCTTATGACTTAGGGTTTTTTTGCTTACGAATTAGGACTTAGGGCTTAAGGCGTAGGGCTTTGTGCTTAGGACTTTGGTTTTACTTTTTTGGCCTTAGGCCTTACGGCTTAAGGCTTAAGACTTTTGGGTTATAGTATAAGGCTTTGGGCTTTGGGCTTAGAGATTAGGGCTTAAGGCTTTGGCTTTTTTCTTTGGGCTTTAGGCTTATGTCTTGGAACTTTCAACTTGGGGCTTAGGGATTAGCTTGGCTGAAGGCTTAGGGCTTTGGGTTTAAGGCTTTGAGCATAGAGATTAGAGCTTGGGGTTAGGGCATAGGGCGTTAGTCTAGAGCTTAAAGCTTAAGGCTTAGACTTTACGGCTTAGGGCTTTGGAATTAGGGCTTACGTATTAGTTCTTTTTGCTAAAATGTTTGAGCTTATGTATTAGGGTTTATGGCTTAGGAAATTGGGCTTAGAGCTTATGTCTTAGGCATAATTCTTTTGCCTTAGGGTTTAAGGCGTAGGGCCTAGGGCTTCAACTTTAGGGCTTAAAGCTTAGGGTAAGGGCTAAGAGCTTAGGGCTCTTAGCTTATGGCTTTTGTTCTAGTTCTTTTGGCCTAGGGCTTGGTGTGCAGCGGGAACAAGGATCGCACACACTTAATCGGACTTGTCGCTTTTACGTAACCGGGGAGGTCGCGTGTACGGCGATCGGGAAATTGGCTCGGGCCAATTTAGGATGGGGTTTGTGGAAGCGTAATGTGGTAGGAATGAGGTTGTTTGGTGGTAGAAAATATGGAATGGTTCGATAGAATGTGGAGATGACTCAGTGGTGAATGTATGGACCAGGATCGGTTTGTGGAGGAGTTTGAAGGCTCGGGGATGAAGATGGTGAAGGTAATGGATGAAGACAATTCAATACTTGAGCGATCAAAGTATTGAACTCGGTAGACCTTGAATGTCTTCTCGGATATGACTCACCGATGAACACTCGAGGGTTGATAAAACTCGGCCGGATATGACTCACCGGAGGGGAAATATCGGAGGGAGCTTCGATCCTTTCGGGAAGAAGGTGCAATGCAGAATTTTTACTAAAATTCTCTCTTTTGAAAACGGAAATCGATTACAATACTTAAAGACATAAAATTGAACTAATTATCTAAGAAGAATGAAGCTTTCGGCCTTTAGATTGATCAAACGCTTCATGTTGACTTTGGAGAAGTCCATGTCCGTGATTCTTGGTCGGAGGATCCAATTCATGCATGTTCCTCTCGGGTTGGTTCGAAAATCGACCGAGGTTGTCTTGCGGTTGACCGGTTGACCGAGAGGGTGCGACGGTATGGGCGGAGCTCCGAACGAATGAAGGATTGGCTCGAGCCAATCTGGATCCGGGGCTTCTAAAGTCTCTTTGGTGGTCAACAAAAGGTAGTGCACGGTCTGGTAAATTTGATGGACCGGTGATGACTCGAGTTTGTGTGCGGGCACGTCTAGATGGGCCGAGCCGGCGGTCGGTCATGGGCGAGCTTCAAGGGATCCGCGAGTTTGTTGAGGAAATCCGTTGATTAAAGATCCTCTGAATATTTAACAGCTGCTCCAAGGATTTGGTCCATGAAAAATCCCTTGTTAATCGCTGGTGGTTCCGTGATCGGCCATGCTCTTGCGTCCGATGGGTGATCTACGGTCATCACGAAGATATGCTGGTGCCAAACTTGATCCTCTTCCTTTCCTTGACCAAATAACCAAAATACTTAAGGATTTAAGTAAGTTGGCCGATAGAATTTCGCTAAGTCTTTGAATGGGCCGATAGTGGGCCATGTCTCGTGAGAGGCTTGGCCATCGTGGGCTTCCAATGGTGCATTCAGCGTTCTTTGTCTTTAGACTTCTTGCTTTCTTCACTAAGTCTTCTAAATACTGAAAATATACTAAGGTGGTCGGGCTCGGCGTTGGGTGGGCCGAGGAGTTGGACTCCGTAGAAGACCGCACGATCCAAGGGGATCGGACCGTGCGTTCCTCACGCTGGCCACTTATTGCTAGGCCAAAGCCCTAGTGGACTTCGGATAGGCCGACGGCCGAAGTTTGGGTGGTCGTCGGGTCGGGGTCGTGGAGCGTCCGTCGGGCTCGGGGCGTGTCTCGGTCACAAGACTCGGTTGCGTCGTGGGCCGGGCTGTCGGGTGCGTCACACGTCTCGGCTATGTCGCGGGCTGGGCTGCTGGGTGCGTCGTGTCCGGGTACGGTCGGACATGGCCCGATGTACGCGTCGGGGCCGGGAATGGTCGAGCACCACGTGATGGAGTGTTTGGGCCGTTCCCGATCAAGCTCGGAGGGTGTTTCCGAGGTTGAGAGACCTGCAAAACAAGCAACTAAGTTAGAAAAATCGGGTGGGCTCGTTGGGTCGGTCGGGGCTTGATCCATGATGTGCTCGGGTTGCACATCAGGGCTTAGGGCATATGGTTTTGTCTTTCAGTTTAGGGCTTTTAGATTTTGGGTCAGGGCTTTAAGCATGGGGCTTAGTTATTAGGACTTAGGGCTTAGGGTTTAGGCTTTTGGGCATCCGGCTTAGGGCTTAGGGATAATTGCTTTAGGCGTAGGGCATATAGTAAGGGCTTATGGCATATGGCTTACGACATAGAGCTTGTGGCTTAGGATTTAGGCCTTTGGCATTAGGGGTAAGGGCTTTGTGGTTTTTGCTTTGGGCTTTGGGCTTAGGGCATAAGGCTTTGGGCTTTAGAATTACAGATTGAGGGTTAGGGTTTAGGGCTTGAGGGTTAGGGCTTAGAGCTTACTTTTTTGTGTTAGGCCTTAGGATTTTTGACTTTGGCCTTAGGCATGTGAGCTTAGGGCTTACGGCTTACTGCTTATGGGTGAGTAATCAAGGCTTAGTTCTTGGGGCTTAGAGCCTAGGGTTTAGGGATTAAAGCTTTGGGCTTGGGGATTAAGGCTTTAGGCTTAAGGCTAATGATTAAGGGCTTATGGATTAGTAGTTTAGGCTTAGGGCTTAGGGGTTTAGGGTGATGGCCTCAGGCTTAGAATTCATGGCTTTATGTTTAGAGCTTCAGGATAAGGGCTTTGATACTAGGTCTTCTAGCTTTGGACTAAGGGTTTAGGTCTTTGGGTTAAGAGAATAGGGCTTTGGGCATAGGGATTAGGGATTTGGGTTTAGGTGTTAGTTCTTAGGGCTTAGGCCTTCAGGTTAAGGGCCTCGAGCTTAGTGGTTAAAGTCTTGTGCTTAGTACTTTGCAATTAAGGCTCAAGGACGGAGTCTTAGAAATTCAACTAAAGGCTTAGGGCTTTCAGATTAGTGCATAGGGTTTAGGGCTTAGAGATTTGTGCTTTTATTTATTGCTTTAGGCTGGGGGATTTAGGCATTAGGCTAATGCCTTAGCACTTTATGATTAAGACTTTGGACTTTGGATTTTGGGCTTATAGTTAAGGGCTTACAACTTTCAACATAAGGCTTTTGGCTTAGGCATAGGGGTTAGGGCTTAATACTTGTAGCTTAGGGCTTAGGGCTTTAGCCTTAGGGCTTAGGGCTTTAGTCTTTGTGCTTTTAAAATAGAGCTTAGGATTCAGGGCTTAGGGCTTATGACTTAAGGCGTAGGGATTATGGCTTAGGGCTTTAGGCTAAAAGCTTAGAGCTTTCCCCATAAGGCTTAGAGTTTTTTTTTAGTGTTTAGGGCTTTGGGCTTAAGACTTAGAGTTTAGGGCCTAGGGCTTGGGGCTAAGGACTTAGGGCTTAAGGCTTAGAGCTTAACGCTTAAGGTCAAAGCTTAGGGCTTAGAGCTTAGGGCTTAGGGTTTAGGGCTTTTGCTTTAGAGCTTAGGGCTTAGGATTTAGGGCTTTGGGCTAAGGTGTTAGGACTTTGGGCTTCGGGCTGCTATGTTAGAGCTTAGGGCTTAAGGCTTAAGACTTTCTGCTTAGGGTTTAAGTATTTAGGCTTTAGGCTTAGGGATTTGGTCTTTTATCGTCTTAGGGCTTAGGGCTTATGACATTAGAATTAGGGCTTAAAGCGGTGTCAGTGCTTATGGCTTAAGGGTCAATGCTTTGACATTAAGGTGTGAGGCTATTGGCTTATGTCTTACGGATTAGGGCTTTGGGTTTAGAGATTAGGGCTTAAGGCTTAGAGCTAACGTTTTAGTCTGAGGCCTTAGGGCTTTGTACTTTGGCCCTAGGACTCTGGACTTAAGGCTTTGGACAATGGGTTAAAGCTTAGGGCTTATATTTATTGCTTAGGGCTAGCTTTCCCAAGCTTGCAAGCGAAGCAAAAACCAACACAATTGTTCAGAGTTTGCAAGATATGACTCACCAGAGAGCAACCAAGTTTTGGTAGATAACTCTCAACCAAGGGAGCTTCTGGCTACAATTTTCATTCATTAAAAACTGTGTCAAATGTTAAAGGACAAGGAATTAAAACCCTCTTAAAAAATCATGTGAAAGAGAGCCAAAGTTGAGGGCTCAAATGGCCGTACCCAATTGAACTAGAAACATAAAAAGAAAGGTGGAGAGTTACCACCTATATCTTACCTGATTTGCCCGAGCAAGGATGACTTGTGGTCCATGATTTTGGTCCCCTCTCACGTCCACTATTGAGATAACCTAATTGAAACCCCACAAAATAAAACCCATGCAATACCCATGAAACTCACACTAAACCTACACATAACCCATTAAGTTAGTTTTCTGAGAAGCTTTCTTGCATTGGCCTCTTTGTAATTACTTTGGTTGACTAGCAAGTAATGTCCAAAGTTTATGATCAACCAGTCCTTGGAAAGAGTAAGAAGCTTGCTAAAATTTTGATGAAGACGTAATCTCGAGTTTAGTCTGCTACAATTGTCAAAACGATAGAGCAAGCATTGGAGGTCAAACTATGGCAAATCCAAATGTGGTGCCCATGAATTGTAGCTTGCACCATCAGCATGTAATTCCCTCTTTACTAGAAGGCAGCAAAGTTGGCACCCAAAAATGTCCTCAGATAGCAATGCCCAAAATTTAAACAAAGAAATAAAGTATAATGCAACATTAGAAGGGCTTAGGCCGCTTTTTTTTTTCATGGCTCTAATATCTCATTTCCTTCATGTGACTCTTGGGCCAAGGTTTTACTCCAATTTGGGGAAAGGCTTGAAGCTTGGAAAATTTTTTAATTAGTCAAAGAAATAAGGAGCTACAAAATTAGCAAACACAAATAAAAAATTATGGCATGGGACTTTTCTGGCAATTCATACTATGTCATTAGGGCTTAGGGATTCATGATTAGGGCTTTAAGCTTTGGGCTTCGGGATTTAGGCTCAGATGTTAGTGCTTAGGGCTTAGGCTTTCAAGCTAAAGACCTCAAGCTTAGTGGTTAGGGCTTTGAGCTTAGGACTTTGGGATTAGGGCTTTGGTCTTAGGGCTTAGCGATTAGGGATTTTGGCTTAGGTGTTAGTTCTTAAGGCTCATCCCTTTAGTCTAAGGACCTCGAGCTTAGTGGTTAGGGCTACTTTGTGATTAGGGCTTTGGGAGTAGGGCCTAGGGTTTAAGGATAAGAGATTTGGGCTTAGGCTTATGGCTTTAGGCCAGGGCATAAGGCTTTAGGCCAGGGCATAGGGCTTTTTGATTAAGACTTTGGACTTTGGATTTAGGTTGGGTTTTTAACTTACGACTTAAGACTTAGGGGTTTTGGCTTAGGCCTTAGGGCTTAATCCTTATGGCTTAGTGTTGGCTTTAAAAGTGATTTTAAAGCAATCAATTATTTTTTATGATAACTATGTAAGATGAGCATGAAAGATAAAATAGATAAAATAAACTACTTCACAATGCTTAAATTAGACTTAACCATTCATGAGAAATACCCTCTTTCAAAGGTACAATTACAGTCTAACAATTTGTTTAAGTGCTACAGAAATTTCAAATATATATGCAGTTTCTGTCGACCCATAGTGTCCTTGTGTCGACCCTTAGAAACGGTGAACACCTTGTACTGTGCCTTAAATGGTGATGAATTCAATAGAGTACAAGGTTGTGATAATGCTCGAGAAATTTGGCGATTACTCGAGGTAACCCATGAAGGGACTAACCAAGTAAAATAAAACAAATTAAGTATGCTTGTGCATGAATATGAATTGTTTTCTATGCAAAGTGATGAGTTGGTTAGTTCCATGTTTACAAGGTTTACTAACATTACTAATGGGTTAAAAGTGCTTGGTAAAGTTTATACAGACGAAGAATGTGTTAGGAAAATTCTTTGAGTCCTTCCGAGAGCATGGCAACCAAAAGTAACCGTCATCCAAGAGGCTAAAGACCTCAAGACTCTAAAAGTTGAGGAACTTATCGGATCTCTAATGACTCATGAGATCACGATGAAAGCCAATGAGAAGGAAGCAATTAAGGAGAAGGAATCAACTAAGAAAAGGGACATTGCACTCAAGGTATCATCCGGCAAATAAGAGAAAACCGAAAACGAAAGTGAAGAGGATGATGAAGATGTCGCCCTCATTACAAGGAAATTCAAGAGGTTCCTTCAAAGAAAAAGGATGAAAGGAAAGGAGTTCCCAAGAAAAGAAAAGCACCCTAAGGAAGATGAAAAAGAAGTCAAATGCTATGAGTGTGGGAAATTAGGACACTACAAGTCTGATTGTCCAAGAATCAAGAAGCATCCCAAGGCTTACAAGAAGAAAGCCATGAAAGCAACTTGGGATGATAGTGATTCGTCAAGCTCCTCATCCGAAGACGAGGAGATAGCTAACATGTGCTTCATGGCCAAAGAGGATAAGGTACTTGACTCCTTTAATGATTTAGAAAATTCTAATGAGGATAATGATTTTTTGATGCTTTCAATGACTTAACGATTTCAATATCTTGAAATCTAAGTATAAGCAATTGAAAAAGGAACATGTCATCTTAAGAAAAGAGCACGAAAGTAAACTTAATCCCTTGGAAAGTGAAATAAGTAGATTAAAGAGGGAAAATAATGATTTGAATGGCATAGTTCTGAAGTTTACTAATGGAAGCAAAAATTTAAACATGCTTCTCGGTAATCAAAGGGTGACGTTTAAAAAGGCCGACATAGGTTATGAATCACACATAAGAAAAAGAACTATAAGAACTTCTTTGTGAAACCTAGTGCTTGCAACAAATGCAATAAAATAGGACACCAAGCTTTTACTTGTCCTGTGAACTCAAAAGTTAGAAAAACAAAGATTGTTGAGAAATGGGTTCCCAAAGGAACTAATGCTAACTCTCTAGGACACAAAATAGTTTGGGTACCTAAGAAACTTGTTTGATCTGTCATGTAGGTGGAAGTCTCCCTTGCAAAAAATCTTTGGTACCTCGATAGCGGTTGTTCGAGGCATATGACGGGAGACCCTTCAAGATTTTCTTCCATCAAGCAAAAGAAGGGGAATGTATCTTTTGGAGGAAATCAAAAGGGGAAGATTATAGGTATTGGCAATATCGGTAATCCTTCTTCCCCTATTATTGAAAATGCCCTTTTAGTTGATGGTTTAAAGCATAATTTATTGAGCATTAGTCAACTATGTGATAAGGGATATAGGGTAATTTTTTAATCCAATTCCTGTTTATTAGAAGATAGCTCAAGTGGTAAAATCTTATTCATTGGCTATCATTCTGATAATGTTTATACAATTGATTTGGATATTGTTGCTTGCTTTGATGAAAAATGTTTTAGTGCAACATCCTCTCTAGATAGTTGGGCATGACATAGGAGATTAGGCCATGTTAGCATGAATACCTTAGCTAACATTGCTAAGAAGAACTTAGGTAGAGGCCTTGCAAAGATTTCCTTTGTGAAGGATAGGATTTGTGATGCATGTCAAATGAGGAAACAAGCAAAATCCTCATTTTCCTCTAAATCGGTTATTTCAACCTCCAAACCTCTCCAGCTTCTCCACTTAGATCTTTTCGGCCCTTCTAAAGTAGCTAGCCTAGGTGGCAAGCATTATGCCCTTGTAATTGTTGATGATTTCTCAAGATTCTCTTGTGTATACTTTCTTAGATCTAAGGATGAGTCTTTTGAGACTTTCTCTTCCTTTATGAAGAAAGTTCAAAATGAAAAAGGTCTCTCCATAGTAGCTATCCGTAGTGATCATGGAGGAGAATTTGAAAATGAGAAATTTGAGCTCCTACGTCTTAAGAATGAGATTAATCATAATTCCTCCTCTCCTAGGACTCCTCAACAAAATGGAGTTGTTGAGAGAAACAATAGATCTCTTCAAGAGCTTGCTAGGACAATGCTCAGTGAAAAATCTTTTCCCAAGTATTTTTGGGCAAAAGCCGTAGCTACGGCATGCTATACAATAAATCGAGTATCAATCCGTCCAATATTAGAAAAGACCCCCTATGAACTATGCCTATGAACTATGGTCGGGTAAAACTCCTAGTGTTAAGTATTTTAGGCCCTTTGGATGCAAATGTTATATTTTAAAGATGGATGCAAAAAATGTTATATTTTTCAACACCAAGGACAACCTAGGAAAATTTGATTCAAAGATGGATTTTGGAATTTTCCATGGATACTCTTTGTCTAGTAAGGCTTATAGAGTATTCAACAAGAGGACCCTAGTTGTTGAGGAATCTATGCACGTTACCTTTGATGAGTCCTCTCCACCTTTAGAGCACATAGAACCTAGTGATGATTTGGAAAGAGAGATGGATTCTTTGAGTCTAGATGACAATGAGAAAATTTCTTTAGATGTCATCCCTTTGGAAAGTCCTCCAAGCTCTCTAGGATTAGAGCCAAGTAACATTGTCAATGATGGCTTACCTAAACAATGGAGATATTCCAAAAACCATCCCTTATAGGACATTGTAGGTAATCCTAGTTTGGGCGTCAAAATTAGAGCCTCCCTTAGGAACTTGTGTGCTAACGTAGCCTTTATTTCTCAAGTGGAGCCTAAGAAATTTGATGAGGCCATATTAGATGAAGATTGGATAATGGCAATGCAAGAGGCACTAAATCAATTTGAGAGAAACCAAGTATGGGAGTTAGTTCCTAGACCTAATGATCGCACCATCATTGGAACTAAATTGGTATTCAAGAATAAACTAGATGAACATGGTGTTGTCATTAGAAACAAGGCAATATTGGTTGCAAAAATATACAATCAAGAAGTGGGGATAGATTTTGAAGAAACCTTTGTACCAGTAGCACGAATGGAGTCAATTCGCATGCTACTTGCCTATGCGTGCCAGAAAAATTTCCCTCTATTTCAAATGGATTTTAAGAGTGCCTTCCTAAATGGTTATATAATGGAAGAAGTATATGTGGATCAACCTATTGGCTTTGAAGCCATTGAAAATGTAGACCACGTTTATAAGCTTCATAAAGCTCTTTATGGTCTTAAACAAGCTCCTCGTGCTTGGTATGATAGGTAGAAGAACTTTCTTTTAGAGAGAGAGTTCAAAATGGAAAAAACTGATTCAACCCTCTTCACTAAACACGATGGTAATGATTTGCTCCTTGTCTAGATTTATGTGGACGATATCATTTTTGGAGCCTCAAACAAAAAGCTTTGCGATAGCTTAGCTTCTCTCATGCAAGATGAATTTGAGATGAGCATGATGGGAGAGCTTAAATTGTTTCTAGGACTCCAAATTAGACAATCCTTAGAGGGAACATTCATTTGTCAAGAAAAATATGTTAAAGAATTGCTTAAGAGATTCAGATTGGAACTCTTGCAAATCTTTTAGGACTCCCATTAGTACCACAACTAAATTGGACAAAGATGAAAATGGTCAAGTTGTGGACATTAAGAAATATCGTGGTATGATTGGATCTCTTCTATATCTAACTGCTAGTAGACCCGATATTCTTTTTAGTGTATGTCTTTGTGCTAGATTTCAAGCGGCACCTAAAGAATCTCATTTAAAAGCTGTCAAAGGAATTTTCAAATACTTGAGTGGAACAACAAATTTAGGATTATGGTATCCCAAGGGAACCTCGCTTAACTTAATTGGATATACAGATTTGGATTATGCCGGGAGCCTTGAGGATAGAAAGAGCACTAGTGGCTCTTGTCAATTTCTAGGAGAATCATTAGTTTCATGGTTTTCTAAGAAACAAAACTCAGTAGCACTTTCAACCGCCGAAAGTGAGTATATCGCAGCTGGAAGTTGTTGTGCACAAATGCTTTTGATGAAGCATACCTTAGACGACTACAATCTTTCATTCTCTAAGATTCCTATGTTGCTCTTGAATTTTTTTTCGTGAAAACACAGCGGAAGACTTTAATTATAAATTGTAGTAAACCCAACATTTACTTAAAATAAGACATTGTTAATCAAAATATCAATCAAATAAAATAAAGCAAGGCTCATATAACAAATTGTTTAATCAAAACATGTAATATTCATAAGAAACATCTTCAAATGTACATCAAAGGTAAACACTCCAAAATACTTCAAATGTACATCTTGACATCCCCAGCAGTCGGCACTTAACGGTTCAAGCTTCTCACACCGGATCTGCCTCCTCCACGATATGCTTGTGACATCAAACGGGGAGGGCTAAGTCTCTCACCTTCATCTTCATCACCTACATCACAAAGCATAACCTATGAGCCTAAAGCTCATTAAGTAATCGAATGAGCCTATATGTCTAACATGAGCATCGCGTTTCTTGAAAAACATGCACATTCATTTCGTTCTTTATTGTTGTCTTGACTTAACTTGACATGTGTGGGCATCACATCGTATGAAAGTGGATAGGCACCATATGGCCTCCATGAGGCAGCCAATTCAACCTTCTCCCATAACTTGATCTTGAATTTACATACATTTATGCATTGGATGATTAATATGTCCCATACCACCTTCATCATCCGTTGGGTGACATTTTAAAAACATGCATGAGAAAACATTTCTGTATCTTTCATAAAACATGATTCATGGACATGATTCATACATATGCATGACATGATAACATAATTTAAGTACAAGAAACATAATGCATCAAACATTTACCAAGTCAACCGTAGTAAACATTCCTAGTATACTTGACTTAACTTAACTCTTGACTTATGATAATACATAAAAATCAAACAATGTCAATCAAGCACCAATCAAACCCAACACACTTGGGTCGGTGTACAGTGTGATACACCCCAACAAAATATCATTAATAACATTATCATGAAAACAACAACTCCTAAGACATTCTTACTTAATGGATATCTAAGTAATCAAACACATCATCCTTATGTCTTATCTTCTGTGATGTAGTCCCACAAGGGGCCAAACACATGCAATGATTACTTTGTTGGATTCCTTAGCTTTAGCTTGGTATTCTGAATCCTTAATGATACAATGAGCTTGCTTATATACCTTAACATCATAAAATAAAACAATATAAGCAAAACTCGAAATACTCTCTTTCATCAGAAACTAGTGGCATTCATAACTTTGTCGACAGCTCTCTGATCAAAACGCTTAAGGTACCAATTTTAACCTTACAGTGTTACCTATACTTCATTAGTTGACATTATGGCCAATTTATTACTTGGAGATTTCGTAAAACTTGCATTCCAGAAATAGGGTAACATGACTTACAATTTGTATGCCCATAAACTATCTTTATAATTTCATGCATTTGTAACCATATAACACCATTTGCATCACTTATAATCTAACCTAGAATAAAAGTAGGTGTTGGTGAATAACAAAATCTATACCTCAAGGTTAAGTTCGTGGTCTTCCTTCCTCCTTGCACTTTTAATCCTTAAATACCGAAATTCTTGTACTAAACACTAAAACCTCATACTTTTATTTCAAACCCTAATTTTTCTCACAAAAATTTGGACAGGATTTAGAGAGGCGAGAGATCTGTGAGAGAGAGAAGAGAGAGAGCTGAGGGTCGGGATGGCTAATAGCTGAAGACTCAAAAAATTTTTATCCCTTTGGAAGGGGAGTCATGTGGTTCAAGCATGAGATGTGACCATCCAAGCTTATCACCTCTTCATGCATGAGGTGTCACCATCCTTTCGACGTGGCACTTCCCTATTGGTCCATCCTTAATTAATAATGGATTGACTTTCCTAAAATTTCATTGAAAAGTTACTACTTCAGCAATAAGATATTGACCTCTCATTCAAGGTGTCGACCCTTAATAAAACCCGAGAGTTTCAAGGGGTGGCCCCTTTTAAATTTTCATAACTTTTGTTCCACAACTCGGAATTCACTAATTCAAAAATCCTATTTTCCTTATTGAGTCTTGTGTAACTTTGTAGAAGACTGAAACTTCAAATTATGCGTTTAACATAATCAAACATACAAAATACCAAACATCCCTCAAAATCCATAATTCTTATCGTGACGTCTACTACAATTTTGCAGAAGAACACTTTGCCATTTATGCTCTTCTAAGGCATGATATGATTGTAACACAGAAACTGCTCTGTTATAAAATTTCAACCCAGTATTTGTTTGACCCTCATTTTGAAATCAAGAAATTCTTGTTGCTGTTGTTTCATCTGCTAATCTATTAAATTCTATTAGAAGAAATTAACTTCATGTTAAGACCCTAAAACCTCAAAATTAGGTAAATACCAATATTGATTCCGATTCATCAATTCATTACTTATAAGGTGTAATTTCATCTTCATATTCATCTTTTCTTAGCACATTTCATTCTTTAACCATAAAATATTATATTCACATAATGTTATTGTACATAAAAAAGTTGGGTGTTACAATCGACCCTCCTTATTTAAAATATTGTCCTAAAAATTTGCATGCCAAATAACTTAGGATAATCCCTTTCTATGTCTTCTTGTCGTTCCCAAGTAGCTTCATCCATCGAGTTGTTCTTCCATAGTAGCTTAACCAAAGGAATCATCTTGTTTCTTAGTTCTTTGATCTTTGCATCAAGTATCTTTGTTGGTCTTTCATCATAGATTAAGGTCGGCTTAATCTCAATGCTACTCAGTTCGACCATTTGCTCGGGATCCCTTATGCACTTTCTCAACATGGGTTCATGCAATACATTGTGGATTCCATGCACAATTAGTGTTAAATCCAGCTCATAAGCCGTCATCCCAATCCTTTTCACTATCTTCAAGGGGCTGACAAATCTTGGAGCAAGTTTTCCTTTCTTACCGAACCGTTTAACACCCTTGAATGGTGAAACTTTGAGAAAAACTTCATCTCGTACATCAAATTCCAGTTCCCTTTTTCTTTGATCTGCATAGCTCTTTTGTCGGCTTTGAGCTATCTTGATCCTTTCTCGGATCACTCTTACTTGATCCTTGGTTTGCTGTATGATCTTAGGACCGTAGAATTAGGCTTCTATGACTTCGTCCAAGTTTAATGGCGATCTGCACTTTCGGCCATATAAAGCTTTGTATGGCGCCATTCCAATCGTTGATTGGTAGCTGTTGTTGTACGGGCATTCCACTAAGGGTAGCAGCTTACTCCATGACACTTTGAATTCCAATACGCATGCCCTTAATACATCCTCGAGGATCTAAATCGTTTTCTTCGTTTGGCCGTCGGTTTGGGGATGAAATATCGTGCTTAGGCTTAACTCTGTCCCCATTGCTTTATGTAAACTCTTCCAAAAATTGGAGGTAAATTTTGGATCTCTATCCAAAACTATGGACACCGAAACTCCGTGTAGCCTTGGGCCAATCTGGTGAGCTATCCACCACAACCCAAATAGTGTCATGTCCTTTGGTTGTGGTTGGCAATCCAATTACGAAGTCCATCGCTATGTGTTCCCATTTGCATTCTGGGATTGTCAAACTTTGCAACATTCCGGTAGGCCTTTGGTGTTTGGCCTTGACCTGTTGGCATACATGGCATAATTCGACATGTTTTACTACATCTTGTTTCATGCCTGGCCACCAATAATACTACCTTAAATCTTCATACATTTTCGTGCTTCCCGGATGCATTGAGAATACAGAAGAATGAGCCTCGATTAATATATCCCTTCTTAGGGTTGAATCTTTTGACACATACCGCCAATTTTTATACTTCAATGTGCCATCTTTGGAGCATCTTTGGAGCAATGTAATTCGGAGGAAATTGGCTCTTTCTCCAGTGCATACTTTCTGTATAGAGGATCGTCCCGTTGGGCTTCTTTAATTTTCTCCAAGAGGGTAGGTTTGATCGTTAGAGACATGAGCGTGGAAGTCAGATCCTTCACCATTCAAAGCTCAAATCTTTTCACCTCCTTTCGTACTTGCACCGCCATGGTTGAAATTTTTTTACTAAGGGCATCGGCGACCACATTTGCCTTTCCGGGGTAGTGATTGATTTCAAAATCATAGTCTTTCACAAATTCAAGCCACCTTCTTTGCCTCATATTTAGTTCTTTCTAGGAGAATAAATACTTTAAGCTTTTATGGTCAGAGAAGATATCGCAGGTTTGACCATATAAATAATGTCTCCACATCTTCAAAGCAAAAACTACCGCGGCTAGCTCCAAAATTCTGTGTAGGATAGTTTTTCTTGTAATTCTTCAATTGTCTTGAGGTGTAGGGAATTGCCTTTCCATCCTACATCAAGACGCAGCCCAATCAAACTTTGGATGTGTCACAATATATGCTATATTTTCCATCCTCGGTCGGAAGAGTCAATATTGGTGTTGATGTCAATCTTTGCTTCAGCTCCTAAAAGCTCTTCTCGCATTTATCAGACCACCAAAACTTTTCATTTTTCTCCGTTAACTGGGTCAATGGGATTGCAATCTTAGAGAATCCCTCAATAAATCTACTATAATATCCAACCAAACCGAGGAAAGTTTGCACTTCACCAACATTCCTTGGCTGCGACCATTCCATAATGGCCTGTACTTTTGCCAAATCCACTGAGATTCCTTCCTTGCATATGACATGCCCAAGGAAGTTGACCCGATCTAACCAAAAGTCACACTTGGAGAACTTTGTATA
The DNA here is from genome assembly GCA_003255005.1 of Begonia fuchsioides. Taxonomy (NCBI): domain Eukaryota; kingdom Viridiplantae; phylum Streptophyta; class Magnoliopsida; order Cucurbitales; family Begoniaceae; genus Begonia; species Begonia fuchsioides. The sequence continues at coordinate 37,104 of QAOC01049056.1, read as the reverse complement.
TAACTTGTGCGTCTTCAAAGTAGAAAGAACAACCTCCAAGTGCTCGGCTTGTTCTTCTTCCGACTTTGAATACACCAAAATATCAATAATGAACACGATGACGAATTTATCCAAAAACTAATTGAACACTCGATTCATCATGTCCATGAAAGCCGCTGGTGCATTTGTCAATCCAAAGGACATTACGAGGAACTCATAATGTATGTATCTCATTCTGAATGCTGTTTTGGGATATCTTCCATTCTGATCTTCAATTGGTAATATCCCGATCTCAGATCAATTTTTCAGAACACATGTGCACTGGTCAAATGGTCGAACAAATCATCGATTCTTGCTAAAGGGTACTTATTCTTTATCGTCAGCTTGTTCAATTCTCGATCGATGCACATTCTTAGTGATCCGTCTTTCTTTTTAACAAATAACAATGGAGTACCCCATGGTGTACAAAGCCCTTGTTGACAAATTCTTCTAGTTGCATTTTTAGCTCCTTTAACTCGACTGGAGATTCTATACGGAATTTTTTATACTGGTTCATCTTCAGGATACGTATCGATCACAAATTCAATTTCCTGATAAGAGGGTAAACCCGAAATATCGTCCAAGAATATCTCGGGAAATTCTCGGATCACTTGAATTTCTTGAATTTTTAGCTTGGGTTGTCTTTGTACATCAATTATGCTTGCCAAATACTCTTAACATCTTGTTTTCAACAACCGTCAAGCTTCTATGCTCGACACAATAGGCATATACTCTTAACATCTTGTTCTCAACAACCGTCAAGCTTCTATGCTTAACATCAATTATGCTTGCCAAATACTCTTAACATCTTGGGTTGTCTTTGGAGTATGCTTCTTCTTCACGGCTGAAAAGTAGATACGCACCATATGGCCTCCATTAGGAAGCTAATTCAACCTTCTCCCATAACTTGATCTTGACTTTACATACATTTATGCATTGGCTGATGAATGTGTCCCGTACGACCTTCATCATCCGTTGGGTGACATTTTAAAAACATGCATGAGAAAAAATTTCATATCTTTCATAAAACATGATGCATGGACATGATTCATACATATGCATGACATGATAACATAATTTAAGTACAAACAACATGATGCATCAAACATTTCTAAGGCTCTTCTTGGGCTCTATGTTATTGCATCGTTTAACGGAGCAAAAGTTGTCCAATTTGAACGTTCTACTACTCTATAGAAACCTCCGAGGTCCAGTTATGTCGGATAATATTGTGGTCCCCATGCTTTGTTGGTTTGACCACTAGCATGTGGGCTCTGACTTCTTCTTCCATCCGACCTCCATGCTTTGACTTCAAAGGAAAGAATTGCAGCTTAACAAGGTTGAATTCTTCAATGATAAAGGGAGTTGCAAAATTAGAAATTGAATGGGAGGAAGGAAAATAGGATAACCGATTAGGGTTTGACAAAAATCTGCAAAAAAAAACAGAATTAGTTGGAAAGGGATGAGGATATCTTAACGAGGAAATAGAATTTAGGGTGAAATAGGTCAAATATGCATCTCCATCACAAGAACCATTAAATGGGTGAGCACTTAACTTTATATTCCTTAGACCATCCTCACGGGGTGCTCGGTCCCTTGGTTCAAATTCATCTTTTGAATCTTCAACTTCATATAACCGAGCCCGTGCATGTCCGGCCCATCTACCGGGAGTAGTCGGAGGTGATGGCCGTGGGGGATTAGGGGCCTCCATCCTCTGTAGGAGCATGTCCAACCTCCGGTTTATGCCATCAATTTGGTTCTGGAAATTGGAGTCATGTTCTTGGAAGGGCATAGGCGGTGGAGGAGGTTCACTCGTGGAGGGGTGGTCTCGGCTTGGCTGCAAAACAGCCCCACTTCGAGTAGTCATACCACCACTTTTGTGCGACATTGAAAACAATTGGAAGAAGGGTTAACAACAGGGGAAAGCAAGGGAAAGAAGAGCTGGGCTCTGATACCAAATGACACTCTCCAAGATGCGGAGGTGCCGGAAATAAGGGTGAAGATTGAAATCTGCCCGGAAGGACAGGGAGTAAGGCAGAACAGGGGAGTGCAACGCTTAGTTCTCCAAACGCATACAGGTTTAGGTTATAACACTCAGCCAACTTAAACTTAAGGGCGTGGACTAAGTTTGACCCGAATTGCAGCTTACAAGCACGTGCGGAAAATTAAAATACATGGAGATACTTTCAGATGCACAAACAGACAAACATGAAGAAAACAGTGCAGGGGTGATGAGGAAACTTCTACACAACTTCCAATACAGGGAGTCTGGGATCGTAAAAATAGGCAGACAACAACTTCAATCAAAGGGGAAGACAATGCAAGCCTTTTCACAGAAAAGGCAGGGGTAGGCTAGGAGTTATGCTGGATAGAAAATTAATGGACAGAATTGCCCGATTTCAGGAACTCGGGTAGGAAGCAGTGGGAAAACACAACCATAACTTTTAAAGGGAGGTGGCTATGGCTAAACGGAAAGAACCAATGTTTGAGGCCATGAAGGTGGGACTCACTGCTAGAAATTTGGGGCTTATGCTCACGGGAATAGAAAATGGCACTGAATGGACTGTTGGAGTTCAAAGTCCACTTGGGAAGGTTCAAAAACAGCAAACAACACAACCAACACAAACAAATGAAAACGCAAATGGAAGGTAGGCTATGGGGGTTCCAAACTCGCCTTTTGATCCTAACAAGTGAGGAAGGGAGGTTGAAATAAGGTTTAATGACCCTAGCAAGATCACCAACACCAAGACAAGAGAAGGTTGAGGATATTACTCACCAAAACCTTGAATTGCCGTGAGAAAGGAATGGAGATTGAGAGCACTTGGCTTCTGCAAATTTCTTCTATTCTTTTCTTCCCCCCATCAGACGTGGGAGGAGGGATTCATACCCATACAAACTTTCACAAAAGACAAAAACAATTAAAGACCTAAAATTAGGACTAATGAGTGGCTAAGAATAGGAGTTAGGTGAGAATGGGTCCCACCAAACCTCCTAAACCAAGACAATGGAGTCTTCAGCAAAAACTCCACGTTCCTAACATAACAAAAGAAGAATGAAAAATAGAGACTTAGGATTGGACCTAAGCTCCATCAAATGGGGCTTGGTTTGGACCAAGCCGAACCCAAATCCCAACGAAATTGGTTCAAACCGAACCAATTTGTTTACATCAAAACATCCCAAATATTTTAGTATTTTACAAACACAAAAATCAAACATTACTTGGTCATTCCTTGGAAGACTTCATCTCCCCAAGTAGTGGTGCATACGGTCTCCATTGTCCTCGAAACCGAGTGTAGTTATGTCCCGGGTGGTGAACTTGGCAAGGAAGATCTTGGATTTTTGGCTAACTTCTTCTCTTCTTTATACTCACATTGTAAGCAATGTTTGGGGAGTTCTTGATCATGATGTGAAGGAATATCTAGTAGCTCCAATGTAGGGAAAAATGTACCTGCAAAATCAACAAACATATTAGCTAAATGTCTTGCACGGCTTCGAGTTGTTGCTCCTTCCGGTTGTGGGTGAGTCCCGGGCACATCATCCCGTCTGGGTGATTGAGGATTTGTCCTCAAATCCCCGGTTTGCTCCTCCTCTTCCTCTGGTACTTCCCCCAAATATGGTGAAAGGTCTTGTACATTAAAGGATGCTGAAACTCCATAATCCCCGGGAAGCTTTAACTTTTAGGCATTCTTATTGATCTTCTCGGTGACTTCGAATGGACCATCGGCCCTAGGGAGAAGTTTGGACTTTCTTTGGTTAGGAAATCTTTCTTTCCTTAGGTGTAGCCACACAAGATCGCCCACCTTGAATTCCATATCTCTCTGCCCCCAGTTAGCATATTTTGCATAGGCTTCATTTTTCTTGACTATGACCTTTCGCACCTTAGCATGCATGGCTTGGACTTGCTTAGCCTTTTGTGCTCCATCCAGATTGGTTAGTTCATGACTCGGCAATGTTATTAAGTCCAAAGGAGTGGACGGATTGAAGCCATAAACTACTTCAAATGGCGATGTTTGAGTTGCACTATGCACACTACGATTGTATGCAAACTCCACATATGGCAATTGTGCATCCCAATCCGAGAGCCTCTTTCCCACTATGCTTCTTAGCATTGTTCCCAATGTGCGATTTACCACTTCCGTTTGGCCATCTGTTTGAGGTTGGAAGGAAGTACTAAACAATAATTTAGTTCCAAGCTTTCTCCACAAAGTCTTCCAAAAAGAACTTAAGAATTTGGTGTCCCGGTACGAGACAATTGTGGTGGGAACTCCATGAAGCCTAACAATTTCTTTGAAGAACAATTCGGCCACTTGATTAGCATCATCGGTTTTGTTGCAAGCAATGAAGTGAGCCATCTTGGAGAATCGGTCAACAACTACCATGATGGCCTCTTTTCCCCTAGGAGTCCGAGGCAACCCCAAAACAAAGTCGATGTTCACATCCGTCCACAGTTGAGAAGGCACCGGCAATGGCATATACAAACCTTGAGGGAGCAATCGGCTTTTAGCCTTCTTGCATATAATGCATTTCTCTATGTACTTGTGCACCTCCTCGATCATGTGTGGCAAAAAAAAAATGTTCCTTCAATGCTCTAGGGTCTTCTTTTCCCCAAAGTGTCCGGCTAATCCTCCATCGTGAGCTTCCTTTACTAGCGACTCTCTAAGGTTGCACTTGGGAATACAAAGCTGCCCCCCTTTAAATAGGTAGCCATCTGTCAAGTGATAGGCACCTCCTTCCTTGTTTAAACACCTTTCAAAACACTCCTTGAAGTCGGGGTCCTCTTTATATGAGGTTTTGATCCACTCAAATCCCAAGATTCGGGAAGTGAGCTCGATAAGCAACATAGTTCTTCTTCAAAGTGCATCGGCCACCACATTCACTTCACCCTTCTTGTACTTAATAATATAAGGAAATCTCTCAAGAAACTCCACCCATTTTGCAAGTCTCTTTCTGAGCTTCCCTTGGCTTTTAATGTGCTTCAATGCTTGGTGGCCCGTGTGTATAATGAATTCCTTAGGAAGGAGATAATGCTGCCAAAACTCAATGGTTCTTATCAAAGCATATAACTCCTTATCATAAGTGGAGTAATTCAAGGCTGCCCCTTTTAACTTCTCACTAAAGTAGGCCACGGGCCTCCCTTCTTGCATGAGAACCACTCCTATGCCGAGGGCCGAGGCATCACAATCCACTTCAAAAACCTTATGAAAATCCGGGAGCACTAAGAGAGGAGCATTGCAAAGAGCTTCTTTGATCCGATCAAAACTTGCTTGGCAAACCGGTGTCCATTCAAACTCCTTCCCCTTTTTTGTACAATCCATGAGGGGAGCAACAATGCTACTAAAACCCTTGATTAACTTTCGGTAGAATGAAGCAAGGCCATGGAAGCTCCTAATGTCCAAAATGCACCTAGGGATCGGCCATTCCCGAATTGCTTCTATCTTGCTTTGATCAACTTCTATCCCATTCTTGGACAAAATGAAGCCGAGGAAATGCACTCTTTCTTGGACAAAGGAGCACTTCTTCAAATTGCCAAATAATTGAGCCTGTCTAAGTGCATCAAATAATATATGAAGGTGTCCCAAGTGATCCAGATATTGTGCACTATAGACTAATATATCATCAAAGTATACTATCACAAATTTTCCCAAGTAATCTTTCAGCACATGGTTCATTAAACGCATAAAAGTGCTAGGGGCATTAGATAGCCCAAATGGCATAACTAACCATTCATAAAGTCCATACCTGGTTTTGAAGGTGGTTTTCCACTCATCTCCTTCTAGCATCCTTATTTGATGATATCCGCTTTTTAGATCGATTTTTGAGAAGTAGGCAGCACCACTTAGCTCATCCAATAAGTCCTCCAGCCGTGGTATAGGAAACTGGTACTTGATGGTTATTTGGTTGATTGCACGGCTGTCAATGCACATCCGAGAGGAGCCATCCTTCTTTGGCACCAAAAGGGTTGGCAACCCACAAGGACTTAATGAATCTCGGATGTACCCTTTCTCCAAGAGCTCTTGCACTTGATCGTCGAGCCCTTTAGCCTCCTCGGGATTCATTCTATATGCTGGCCGATTTGGTAGAACCACCCCGGGTTGAAGATCAATCCGATGCTCTATCCCACGGATTGGCGGTAGACCAGTTGGCAACTCTTCAGGGAAGACATCATCATACTCTTCTAGGAGGGCTAAGACTTCTTCCAGAGCCCCTCCTATCTCTTTCATTCTTTCTCGAAAAAGAATCAACACAATTGGAGCCACTTGGGATAATTCCAGAGAGAGTTCCTTTTTGTTGATGAATAGCACCTTCTTGGAGGAGTTTTCTCTTTTTTCCCTCTCATCTTTAGCTACATCCGAGGGTGTCAAAGGTGCTAATTTAATGTTCCGGTTCTCCCATTTGAATGAATACTCATTGGTTAATCCATCATGCATGGTTTGGTGGTCAAATTGCCACGGCCTCCCTAGGAGAAGGTGGCTTGCATCCATTGGCAGCACATCACACATCACAGCATCCTTATATCCCCCAATGGAGAACTCAATCCGTGCACGCTTGGTCACCTTTAGGTCTCCTTCATCACTTAGCCATCGGAGCCGATAAGGGTGGGGATGCTCCTCGGTTTGGAGTTGAAGTTTCTCAATTAGTTCGGAGGATGCTACATTAGTGCAACTCCCTCCATCAATGATTAGGGAGCACACTTTATCTTGGATGAGGCAACGGCTATGGAAGATACTTTCCCTTTGGATAGCCTCGGGTTGGCCATTGATACTGAGGGCCCTTCGGATCACCATGAGGAGGGGGCCTTCTTGTGCTCGGCACACTTCCTCTAAAGGCTCGGCCTTTTGTTCTTCTTCCTCTTCCATCGGTTCATCTTCACTAACAACTTCTCCACTACTCTCTAAGAGTACCATTACCCTCTTATTAGGACATTGTGCAGCAATATGTCCCAATCTGAGGCACTTAAAACATTTGATGTCCCTTGACCGTGGCTTGTTGGTATCTTCAATTGGCTTAGTGGAAGCATCTTTCTTTTGAGTCCACGGTTTTGGTTGATAAGGGCGGTTGTCTTGCCTCGGAGGTGGTTTGTAAGGAGTGTTGTAGGTCGGTGTAGGCTTCACAACACTTTTCTTGCCCTTCTTTTTTTGTTGCCTTTCAACCCGCAAGGCCAATTGGATAGCGGCATCTAAAGATTCAACGAGCTGCAATTCCATAACTTCACCAATATCCTTGTGTAATCCTCTCAAGAACCGTGCCAATATTTGTTCTTCCGGCTCTTCAAGATCACACCGGATCCGCAAGGTCTCAAACTCCATCAAGTATTCCTCAACCGAGAGGTGTTCTTGCTTCAAGTTTTGGAGTTGATAGAACAACTCTTGCCTATAATGACTCGGGACAAATCTCCTCTTCATATGCAATTTCATTGCCCTCCAAGTGGTGATCTCCTCTTCACGGTCACGCCTCCTTTGTGCTCTCAAACTATCCCACCATAAGCTTGCATAACCGTGGAGCTCCAAAGCTACTAGCTGCAATTTAGACTTCTCCGAGTAATTGTAACAATCAAAGACTTTGTCTACTTTATCTACCCAAGTCAAATATGCATCTCCATCACAAGAACCATTAAATGGGGGAACACTTAACTTTATATTCCTTAGATCATCCTCACGGGGTGCTCGGTCCCTTGGTTCAAATTCATCTTCTGAATCTTCAACTTCATATAACCGAGCCCGTGCATGTCCGGCCCTTCTACCGGGAGTAGTCGGAGGTGGTGGCCGTGGGGGATTAGGGGTCTCCATCCTCTGTAGGAGCATGTCCAACCTCCGGTTTATGCCATCAATTTGGTTCTGGAAATTGGAGTCATGTTCTTGGGAGGGCATAGGCGGTGGAGGAGGTTCACTCGTGGAGGGGTGGTCTCGGCTTGGCTGCAAAACAGCCCCACTTCGAGTAGTCATACCACCACTTTTGTGCGACATTGAAAACAATTGGAAGAAGGGTTAACAACAGGGGAAAGCAAGGGAAAGAAGAGCTGGGCTCTGATACCAAATGACACGCTCCAAGATGCAGAGGTGCCGGAAATAAGGGTGAAGATTGCAATCTGCCTGGAAGGACAGAAAGTAAGGCAGAACAGGGGAGTGCAACGCTTAGTTCTCCAAACGCATACGGGTTTAGGTTATAACACTCAGCCAAATTAAACTTAAGGGCGTGGACTAAGTTTGACCCGAATTGCAGCTTACAAGCACGTGCGGAACATTAAAATACACGGACATACTTTCAGATGCACAAACAGACAAACAGGAAGAAAACAGTGCAGGGGTGATGGGGAAACTTCTACACAACTTCCAATACAGGGAGTCTGGGATCGTAAAAATAGGCAGACAACAACTTCAATCAAAGGGGAAGACAATGCAAGCTGTTTCATAGAAAAGGCACAGGTAGACTAGGAGTTATGCTGGATAGAAAATTAATGGACAGAATTGCCCGATTTCAGGAACTCGGGTAGGAAGCAGTGGGAAAACACAACCATAACTTTTAAAGGGAGGTAGCTATGGCTAAACGGAAAGAACCAATGTTTCTGGCCATGAAGGTGGGACTCACTGCTAGAAATTTGGGGCTTATGCTCATGGGAACAGAAAATGGCACTGAATGGACTGTTGGAGTTCAAAGTCCACTCGGGTAGGTTCAAAAACAGCAAACAACACAACCAACACAAACAAATGAAAACGCAAATGGAAGGTAGGCTATGGGGGTCCGCCTTTTGATCCTAACAAGTGAGGAAGGGAGGTTGAAATAAGGTTTAATGACCCTAGCAAGATCACCAACACCAAGATAAGAGAAGGTTGAGGACATTACTCACCAAAACCTTGAATTGCCGTGAGAAAGAAATGGAGATTGAGAGCACTTGGCTTCTGCAAATTTCTTCTATTTTTTTCTCCCTTCATCAGACGTGGGAGGAGTGATTCATACCCATACAAACTTTCACAAAAGACAAAAACAATTAAAGACCTAAAATTTGGACTAATGAGTGGCTAAGAATAGGAGTTAGGTGAGAATGGGTCCCACCAAACCTCCTAAACCAAGACAATGGAGTCTTCAGCAAAAACTCCACTTTCCTAAGATAACAAAAGAAGAATGAAAAATAGAGACTTAGGATTGGACCTAAGCTCCATCAAATGGGGCTTGGTTTGGACCAAGCCGAACCCAAATCCCAACGAAATTGGTTCAAACCGAACCAATTTGTTTACATCAAAACATCCCAAATATTTTAGTATTTTACAAACACAAAAATCAAACATTACTTGGTCATTATTGGAAGACTTCATCTCCTCAAGTAGTGGTGCATACGGTCTCCATTGTCCTCGAAACCGAGTGTAGTTATGTCCCGGTTGGTGAACTTGGCAAGGAAGATCTTGGATTTTTGGCTAACTTCTTCTCTTCTTTATACTCCCATTGTAAGCAATGTTTGGGAGTTCTTGATCATGATGTGAAGGAATATCTAGGAGCTCCAATGTAGGGAAAAATGTACCTGCAAAATCAACAAACATATTAGCTAAATGTCTTGCACGGCTTCGAGTTGTTGCTCCTTCCGGTTGTGGGTGAGTCCCGGGCACATCATTAAGGCTTAAGGCTTTGGGCTTATAATTAAGGGTATTGGGCTTTAGGCATAGCTATTTGGTATTAGGGCTTAGGTCGCAGGCATAGGGGGTCGACATTGGGCTTAAGGCACATGGCTTAGGGCTTTAGGCTTCAGGCTTTAAGCTTAGGGCTTAGTGCTTTGAACTTAGGGCTTAGGACTTTGAACTTTGGGCCTAGGGCTTATGGCTTTGGGCTTAGGGCTCTCAGATCAGGGCTTGGGGCTTAGAGCATAAGGCATAGGGCTTAAGTGTTAAGCCTTAGTTCTAATGGCTTAAATCTAATTGCTTTGGGCTTAGGGTTTAGGGCTTTGACCTAGGGCTGAGCTTATACCTTAGGAATTTGGGCTTAGGAATTAATGCTTAGGACTTAGGTTTTAGGCCTAGGGCTTTGACCTTGGGATTAAGGCTTAGGGCTTATGGGTTCGGACTTTGGGGTATAGGCTTAGGTCTTTAAGCTTATGGCCTATTTCTAAGGGCTTTGGGTTTAGGAATTAGGGCTTAGCACTTAGGGCTTTAGGATTAAGGCTTGAGGATTTGGGCTTGGAATTTGGGCTTTAGGCTTAGAGCTTGGAGGTTAAGTGTTACAACTTAAGGCTTATGGCTTCAAGCTAATAGTTTTATGCTTAGGGTTTAGGGCTTTAGGCTGAAGGCTTTAGGCTTAGAGCTTATGGCTTATGGCTTAGGGATTAGTTCTTTTGGCTTAGGGACTAGGGATTAGAGCTTAGGGGTTAGGGCTTATGGCTTCACATTAGGGCTTGGGGCTTTGCTCTTGGGCTTTAAGTTTCGGGCTAACTTTTTTGTCTTAGGGCATCAGGCTTTGCACTTAAGGCTTTGGAATATGTAATTAAAGCTTAGGGCTTGTAGTTATGATTTAGGAATTAGGGCTTAGTGCTAACTTCTTGAGGCAAAGGGCTTGGATTCACCAACAACCGAAGGGGCAATTACTCGGAGCCGTGCAAGATATTTTTCTAACTTGTTTGTTGATTTTTCAGGTACTTCTTTCCCTTCCATTGTTTTTTTTTTATGCTCCTTCACACCTGGATCAAAAACTCCCCAAACATTGCTTACAATGGGAGTTTGGAGTAGAACAAACAGACGGCCGAGAACACCAATTGATGTCAAAGCCATACCCGGCACCATGCATGGAGAAAACCGATTATCCAACGCCAATCTTAAAAGAAGAAGCCTTCCAAGGATTTCCTGAATCATCAAGGAAAAAGGTCAATTTCGAACAAGGAGCATGAAGGAAGTCTCGGGTTTATAAATTTCTTGTTTTTTTTTTAAAACCCGATTGTATTTTTTTGCCTTGCATGGTTTACGTGAAAACCATGCAAGAATGTGTTGTTTATTTCTTTGATGTTTGTTGTTTAGTGTAGTGGCTGCAAGTGGGAGGTTAGGTTGTATTAGGATGGGTTGCAGCCATGATTTAGCTGCCATGCCTCTCTTTTGGTGGAGTCTTTGTGGCCCCCACTTGCCATCCCTCTTTAATGGTGATTTGCTTAGGTTTGTAGGAGGCCATTATGCCCCTTTGTAGCTCGTGGGAAGGAGGGTTTTAACCTCCCTTTCTCAGCTTTTTGCAGACTAGAAAATGTTGAATGTTGAAGCTTGAAGCTCTCCCCATTTTCTCTCACGGCAAAGAAAATTCAAGGTGAGTAATATCCTTGATCTTTGGTTTGTAACGGTGTTGGTGCCATGCTAGAGCCACTAAGCCCTATTCCAATCTCCCTTCCTCACTTGTTTAGGATCAAAGGCGAGTTTGGGAGTCCCATAGCTAACCTTCCATTTGTTATTGTGATTGTGTTGTTGCTTGAGTGTTGGTTGCTGTTTTCATTTCTACCCGAGTGGATTTCGTGCACTAAAAGTCCACTATGTGTCATTTTCTATTTTTCGTGAGTGAAAACCCTAAATTTTTGGTTGTGAATTCTTCTTTCATGGCCTGAAATTTCTGTTCTTTCCTTTTACCAAAACCCTTCGCCCATCAAAAGTTGTACTTACAACTTCCCCCTCATTCTGCCCGAGTTCCCGAAATCGAACAGTTTCTGTCCATCCATTTTTCAACCTACATATCTCCTAACCTACCATGTCTTTTTTCATCAAACCACTTGCATTTTCTTTCCCTTTCATTGAAGTTATTTTTTGCGAATTTTTACATTCCCAGGTTGCCTGAATTTGAAGTTGTGCAGAAATTTTCACCCCTCCACGTCACTGTTTTCTGTTTTGTGTCTGTTTGTACACTCAAAAGTATTCCCGTGCCATTTTAAGTCCTCACGTGTTTTCAAGCTGCAAATTTGGCCCAGCTTAGTCCACTTCCTAAAGTTTCATTTGGCTGAGTTTATTTGACTTAATCCTGTATGCATTTGGAACATTAACCGTTACACCTCACTGTTTCTGTCTTGGACTTTCTCCTTGGCAGATTACCCTTGTGTCTTCTTTCTCCCGACACTTCTCATAACCCCGAGCGTGTCATTTGGTATCAGAGCACAGCTCTTCTTTTCCTTGATTTCCCTGTGTTTTTAAGTCATCTTTCAATTGCTTGTGATGGCATATAAAAGTGGCGGTATGACCACTCGGAGTGGGGCTGTTTTGCAGCCAAGCCGAGACCAACCTTCCACTAGTGAACAGCCTCCTTCTCCTATACCACCCCAAGCACATGACCCCGATTTCCAGAGCCAAATTAATGGCATTAGTCAAAGGTTGGATGCCTTGCTGCAACGGATGGAAACACCAAACCCGCCAAGACCACCTCCTCCATTTACTCCGGGTAGAAGAGCCGGGAATGCTCGGACTCGATTGTATGAGGCCGAAGACTCGGATGAAGAGTTTGAGCCAATGGGATAGACAACCCCGAGAAGATGATTTGAAGAATATGAAATTGAGTGTCCCTCCGTTTAATGGATCATGTGACGGAGATACTTACTTAACTTGGGTGGACAAAGTGGACAAAGTCTTCGATTGCTACAATTATTCCGAGAGATCTAAGCTGCAATTAGTAAGCTTAGAGCTCCATGGATATGCAAGCTTATGGTGGGATAGCCTACGGGCGCAAAGGAGACGTGAACGTGAAGAGGAGATCACCTCTTGGAGGAGCATGAAATCGCACATGAAGAAACTATTTGTCTCGAGCCATTATTGGCAAGAGTTGTTCTACCAACTCCAAAATTTGAAACAAGACAACTTTCGGTTGAAGAATACTTGATGGAGTTTGAGACCTTGAGGATTCGGTGTGACCTTGAAGAGCCGGAAGAACAAATATTGGCACGGTTCTTGAGAGGTTTGCACAAAGATATTGGTGATGTGATGGAATTGCAACTTATTGAATCCTTGGATGCCGCTATTCAATTGGCATTGAGGGTTGAAAGGCAGCTTAAAAAGAAGGGCAAGAAGGTTGTGGTGAAGCCACCACCGGTCAACAACACACCTTACAAACCCTACCCGAGGCAAGAGAATAGGCCATTTCAACCGAAGCCATGGACTCAAAAGAAGGAAGCTCCCACTAAACCAATTGAAGATGCCAACAAGTCACGGTCAAGGGACATCAAGTGTTTTAAGTGTCTCGGATTGGGGCATATTGCAGCACAATGCCCTAATAGAAGGGTGATGGTTTTATTGGAGGATAGTGGAGAAGTTGTTAGTGAAGATGAACCGATGAATGAAGAAGTAGACCAAGTGGCCGAGCCTTTAGAAGAAGTGTGCCGAGCACAAGAAGGTCCTCTTCTCATGGTGATCCGGAGGACTCTCGCTATCAATGGTCAAACCGAGGCTATCCAAAGGGAAAATATTTTCCATAGCCGCTGCCTCATCAAGGATAAAGTGTGCTCCTTGATCATAGATGGAGGGAGTTGCACTAATGTCGCATCCGCCGAGTTGATTGAGAAACTCCAACTCCAAACCGAGGAGCATCCCCATCCTTATAGGCTCCGATGGATAAGTGATGAAGGAGACTTAAAGGTGACCAAACGAGCACGGATTGAGTTTTCTATTGGAGGATATAAAGATGCTGTGATGTGTGATGTGCTGCCTATGGATGCTAGCCACCTTCTCCTAGGGAGGTCGTGGCAATTTGACTGCCAAACCAAGCATGATGGGTTTACAAATGAATATGCATTCAAATGGGAGAACCGGAGCATCAAACTTACACCTTTAGCACCCTCGGATGTTGCTAAAGATGAGAGGGCTAAAAGAGAAAACTCTTCCAAGAAGGTGTTATTCATCAACACAAAGGAACTCTCTCGGGAATTATTACAAGTGACTCCGGTTATATTGATTCTTTTTCGGGAAAGGATGGAATAGATAGGAGGGGCTCTGGAAGAAGTCTTGGCCCTTCTAGAAGAGTATGGTGATGTCTTTCCCGAAGAGCTACCAATCGGTCTCCCACCAATCCGTGGGATAGAGCACTTAATTGATCTCCAACCCGTGGTGGTTCTACCAAACCGGCCAGCCTATAGAATGAACCCCGAGGAAGCCAAAGAATTGGATAATCAAGTGCAAGAGCTCCTGGAGAAAGGGTACATCCGTGAGTCTTTAAGTCCTTGTGCGGTGCCCACTCTTTTGGTGCCAAAGAAGGATGACTCTCCTCGGATGCGCATTGACAGCCGTGCCATCAACCAAATAACCATAAAGTACTGGTTTCCTATACCACGATTGGAGGACTTATTGGATGAGCTAAGTGGTGCGGCCTACTTCTCAAAGATCGATTTAAAGAGTGGCTATCATCAAATAAGGATGCTAGAAGGAGATGAGTGGAAAACCGCCTTCAAAACCAAGTATGGACTTTATGAATGGTTAGTTATGCCATTTGGGCTATCTAATGCCCCTAGCACTTTTATGCGTTTAATGAACCATGTGCTGAAAGATTACTTGGGAAAATTTGTGATAGTATACTTTGATGATATATTAGTCTATAGTGCACAATATCTAGATCACTTGGGACACCTTCGTATATTATTTGATGCACTTAGACAGGCTCAATTATTCGGCAATTTGAAGAAGTGCTCCTTCGTACAAGAGACACTGTATTTCCTCGGATTTATATTGTCCGAGGATGGAATGGAAGTTGATCAAAGCAAGATAGAAGCGATTCGGGAATGGCCTACCCCTAAGTGTGTTTTGGACATTAGGAGTTTCCATGGCCTTGCTTCATTTTACCGGAAGTTCATCAAGGGCTTTAGTAGCATTGTTGCTCCCCTCACGGATTGCACCAAAAAGGGGAAGGATTTTGAATGGACCCCGGTGTGCCAAGCTAGCTTTGACCGAATCAAGGAAGCCCTTTTCAACGCTCCACTTCTAGTGCTCCCGGACTTCCATAAGGTGTTTGAAATAGATTGTGATGCCTCGGCTTTAGGCATAGGAGTTGTTCTTATGCAAGAGGGTAAACCCGTGGCTTATTATAGTGAGAAATTGAAGGGGGCGGCCTTGAATTATTCAACATATGACAAGGAGTTATATGCTTTGATGAGAACTACTGAAGTGTGGCAGCATTATCTTCTTCCTAAGGAATTCATTATACACACGGACCACCAAGCTTTGAAGCACATCAAGAGACATGCTAAGTGGGTGGAATTTCTTGAGAGGTTTCCCTATATTATAAAGTACAAGAAGGGAGTAACTAATGTGGTGGCCAACGCTCTTTCAAGGAGACCTATGTTGCTTACCGAGCTCACCTCACGGATTTTGGGGTTTGAATTGATCAAAGAATCCTACTGGGAGGATCCCGAATTCAAGGTGTGGTTTGAAAAGTGTTTGAGCAAGGAGAAATGTCCTTATCATATAGCGGATGGCTACCTTTTTAAGGGAGGACAGATTTTTATTCCAAAATGTAGCCTCCGAGAATCATTAGTGAAGGAAGCTCATGGTGGAGGTTTATGACACACTCGGGGTAGGAGGAAGTACAATCTGCCAAGAGAAAGGAAGGTAGGCAGCAACAGGGGATTGGAGCAAGGAGAACTCCAAACACATACAGGGGCTTTAGCTATAAATTAGAGGACTTAAACCTTTGAGAGTGGGCTAAGTTTGACCAAAATTACAGCATAAAAACACGTGTGGATCAATAAAATATACGGAGGCAATTTTAGGTGCACAAACAGACAAAGCTGAAAGAAACAGTGTAGGGGTGTTGGGAAGACTTCTGCACAACTTCCAATGCAGGGAGTCTGGGAGGGTGGAAATTGGCAGAACTTAACTTCAACGAAGTGGGAAGAAATTACAAGTGGTTTGAGGGGAAAAGCACTGGTAGATTGGAAGATATGCAGGATAGAAAACTTATGGACAGAACTGCCCGATTTCAGAAGTTCGGGTAGAAGGCAGTGGAAAAAGCATGCATAACTCTTGATGGGGAGGGGCAGTGGCTAAACGTAAAGAACAGTTATTTCAAGCCATGAAAGAGGAACTCACAGCCATAAAATTGGCGACTTTTGTTCACAGAAAACAGAAATAGCACGATTTGGACTTTTGTTGTACAAATTCACTCGGGTAAGCACCAAAAACAGCAACCAACAACAAAGACAAAACACAAATGCAAACAACAAATGGAGGAAGGCTATGGGATTTCCAAGCTCGCTTTTGTTCCTAAACAAGTGAGGAAGGAGGTTGGAATAAGGTTTAGTGATCCTAGCTAATCACCAACACCAAGACAAACAAAGGAGATTGGATATTACTCACCAAAATCCCTTGAAGCCGTGAGAAAAGAGGGTTTGAGAGCTTCAAAGCTTCTGCAAATTTTCCAATACTTTTTTATTTTCCATGTTGGGCCCAAACATGGCCATGGATCGGCCACCATGGGTTGGATGCTCCCGGGCCGCTCCATCTTCTGGATGCCTCTGTAATGGCATTCGTTGGCTGGGCAAGTGTTATCCAAATTTTATACTCCGCCACATTCTGGAAACCTTAGGAGGTTGGCCACATATTTGTAGAAGCTATCTTGGCCAAATCAGGTCCGGAAGGTGTTCAAAACAGCCGCACAAGCTCCGGAGGTCATCCTGGGCCGAAACCAAAAGTGGTGCTATCATCACCTAGGTGGTTTGGATCACCCTTCCATGTTGGCACCTACAAAATTAGCACATTTATTTTTTTTTATTTCTTTTGTGTAATTTGGAAGGTGTATGAAACCCTCTTCCACGTTGAATGAAAGGAAAAAAGAGATATTGGTAAATTGAAGAAGCTTTGAAGCTCTCAAGCCCTTCCTTTTCTCACGGCATTTGGGAATCTAGGTGAGTAACATCCTTGATTCTTGTTTGTCTTGGTGTTGGTGATTAGCTAGGATCACTAAACCTTATTCCAACCTCCTTCCTCATTGTTTAGGAACAAAAGCGAGCTTGGAAATCCCATAGCCTTCCTCCATTTGTTGTTTGCATTTGTGTTTTGTCTTTGTTGTTGGTTGCTGTTTTTGGTGCTTACCCGAGTGAATTTGTGCAACAAAAGTCCAATTCGTGCTATTTCTGTTTTCCGTGAACAAAAGTCGCCAATTTTATGGGTGTGAGTTCCTCTTTCATGGCTTGAAATAACTGTTCTTTACGTTTAGCCACTGCCCCTCCCCATCAAGAGTTATGCATGTTTTTTCCACTGCCTTCTACCCGAACTTCTGAAATCGGGCAGTTCTGTCCATAACTTTTCTATCCTGCATATCTTCCAATCTACCAGTGCTTTTCCCCTCAAACCACTTGCAATTTCTTCCCACTTCTTTGAAGTTAAGTTCTGACCATTTCCACCCTCCCAGACTCCTTGCATTGGAAGTTGTGCAGAAGTCTTCCCAACACCCCTACACTGTTTCTTTCAGCTTTGTCTGTTTGTGCACCTAAAATTGCCTCCGTTTATTTTATTGATCCACACGTGTTTTTAAGCTGTAATTTTGGTCAAACTTAGCCCACTCTCAAAGGTTTAAGTCCTCCAATTTATAGCTAAAGCCCCTGTATGTGTTTGGAGTTCTCCTTGCTCCAATCCCCTGTTGCTGCCTACCTTCCTATCTCTTGGCAGATTGTTGCCATCTCCTATCTTCCCGACACTTCCTCCTACCCCGAGCTTGTCATTTGGTATCAGAGCCAAATATCCCTTCACAAATTCCTTTTTGCCTCTGTATTTTTGTTGTTTTATTTTGATAATATGTATTCACTAGTTGCACCACATTCGAGATCAAACCGAGCAGCAAAAAGCCACTACTCGGATTACCTTGAATCGGACTATTATGAATCGTTGGAGGAACTCAAGCTCCTTGTGTTGGAACTTCATCAAGATCTTCACAAGTTGAATAAAAGTTATGCTGCTTCTCTCCAACAAAAAGTGGAAGAAATTGTTGAGGTACAAACCGAGAAAGTGAATGATGTTGTCGGTTTTGAGGAAAATAATTTTTCCCCAGAATCCGACAACTCTAATTTTATCTTTGAGAATCTTCATGAGCCTAACAAAGAAGTTATGAGCAAGGAAACCTCCATGGCAGCAAGTGAAGAAGATGGTATGAACATCAAAGTTATTTTTACTCATGAAGGAGCCTCCTTGGAATTGAAGCCACACATGGCCGAATGTACTAATGATCTTATCCAAGAGTCCAAGGAGAAACATTTGGTAGTTGATGAACCAATCTTGGCAGCACCCCCTCGTGTATGTAAGGGAGTCAAGAAAGGGATTGAAGAGCTCCTTGTGGCCACCCATCATTGCAAAATGATCCAAGAGATTGAAGGGGCCAAAACGCACAAGGTTGTGGCCGAAAGGTATGACCTACCTAAACACTTAAGTGCTAATGCTCTTGCAAATTGTTTGGTTGATAGAACATGCTTGAATGGTGTTTATATTGGACTATTGGGAGATAATTTTATTGTTGATTTAAGCATGTTGAATAAAAATTTTGTCTTGGATATTGGGCATGCAAAATTGGGAGTTAAGAAGCTTTTCTTGGAAAATTATGATGCGGTGATACCTATTTTTGATGATAAGGAGATAGAACACCGTGGCCTATTTGGGGTTAAAAGTGGTAGCTTGTATGAGGACATACTTTTCATTGATGACCAGCAACATGCCTCAATTAATCAATATGCTATGCTTTCGGTTGGAACAACTTTGGTTGATATATTTGGAAAATTGTTTGTTCAAACATTTTATTGGTGGCTTAAGGGAATGCAATCATACCTTTTCATTGAAAGTGATCAAATCCTTATTGTGGCTAATGACAATTTTAGAATGACTTGTTATTCATTTGTTGCTGCAAAGAGTAGCCCTCCGTGGAAGTATAGTGAAATCACCCATTGGGATAACCCTAATCGGGCCATAAAGCTCCATTCAAATATGATGAAGCAAGGGTTAAGTGATAAAATATTTTGTGAGTGTATCAAGTTTACAATGACCGAATTGATAATGAGATTTGAGCCACTAGAAAATTTGCTTGCTTGGGGTTTTAGAATCAGATGGACTCATGAGTATGTTGGTAATTTTTGTGATCATTTGGAAAACCTTTATACACTTGCATATTATTGGTGGTTATGTGGTTTACAACTCTATAATATCATTGATGCCTTTCAAATTGTCAATTCTTGGTTTCCAAAAGAAGTAGAGAATGAATCTAGCACGGACATGGTCACGAGATTGGGTCCACTTCCCACCAATTTTGTTTGGAAAGTTGCTTGGCCGAGCCTCAAGTTGGAAGATCTTAGGGCCTTGGGAAAAAGGGGCCAAAGAAGGTGGCCTTGGAGTTTTGGCCAAATTATAAATGATGGTAGGGCATCCATTGCCGAGTCAATGAATGGCATGAAATGGACAATGGCCGAGCATCCTAAGCAACACCAAGAGGTTTTTGGAAGGATCATGAAGTTTTTGGATTCGAGGACAAATCCTCAAGTACCACGGGAGAATGACATGCCTCAGGGTGCCTTAGCCAAAGAGGAACCCGCGGGAGTGAGCACTCGAGAGTGTGTTCATGATGAGCAACAAGAAGCCCTTAACAAGAGCCTACCTTGCGATGACGCCACCTTGGGCTTGGCCACGGGTTTTCTAACCCAAGGCCAACCCAATTGGTTTCCTAATGTGTTTGTTCATTTTGTAGGTTGTTTTGGGATGAAGTCGCCGAGATTACTAGTGTGATTGATGCATTCCATGGCCCAACCATCCAAGATGAAGATGTTGACATTTTGGGCTTCGGTACAATCTGACCTCTGAGCCTTGGGCAGCGGTTTAAACAACGTCTCACACATTATTTGGCCAAACTTTCTTCATACGAAATGTAGCCAGCATCTCAAGGTTTCCATCAAGCTACATAGTATTAATTGTGGAGAAAGATTTCCAGGTCAACCATCGTCATTACAGAGGCATCCAGAAGGGGTGGCTATCCGAGAACAGCCCACACACCTTCCATCATGCAACGAATAGCCACGGCCTAATGGAGTCCAATGAAGAGCTGAAGGATGGAGTCCAATTTGGAGCCTCTAAGGAGCGGCCTTACACGTGAAAAGATGAAGGAAAGCATTGGCCCAAAAAGGAAGATTGTCGGTTTTTATTTATTTTGGTTTTTTTGAAAACCGGTTTTACTCTTCCTTGCATGGTTTGCGTGAAAACCATGCAAGTATGTTTGTCTCTCTTTTGTTGTAAGTTAGTAAACGTGGCTGCAAGTGGAAAGGTCTTAGGAAGCCTTAGGGGATGGGTTTTACCTTCCCTTAGTGACCATCACTCTTGTTAGTGATGAAAGTCAAGGGTGGGCCCCATTTACCATACCTTGATGTTGGTTTAGCACTTAGGACTATAGGTGATAATCATGTGCCTTTTGTAGCTCGTGGGAAGGAGGGTTTTTACCCTTCCTTTCTCAGCATTTTCAGATAGAAAAGAATTGGATAAAACTTTGGAAGCTTGAAGCTCTCAAACCCCCTTTCCTTTCTCACGACATTTCATCCAAGGTGAGTAATATCCTTGTTTTGGTTCGTCTTGGTGTTGGTGATTTAGCTAGGATCACTAAGCCTTTGTTCCAACCTTCCTCCTCACTTGATTAGGATTAAGGCAAGCTTGGAAGTCCCATAGCCCTCACTACATCCCATTTGTTTTCGGATCTTTTGCTGTTTGGTGTTTATTGTTGTTGTGGTTTCCTTACCGAGTGGATTTGTGCATCAAAAGTCCACTCCATGCAAACATCTGTTTTTCCGTGTGCTAATGTCCTAAAATTTGGGCTGTGAGTTCCTCATTCACATATAGAAATATTTATTTTTACATGTCACTCCCAGATTTCTTCAATTCGAAGTTGTGCACATTCCTTTCTCCACCTTTCTAGTGGATTAATCAATTCGAAGTTTATTGTTGTTGTGAAATATTTATTTTGTAGGCTGTGAGTTCCTCATTCTGTCGACCTGATTTCAAATTTTCATAACTTGTAATCCAGTCGTGATTTTGCCTCCGAAAACCCACCATTCTCTTCCCCTTTCATTGAAGTTATTCTCTGTCAATGTTTGGCTTCCCAGATTACCTACATCGAAAGTTGTACAGAGATCTTTCCATACCTTCTGTACTGCCCAAAACAGTTTTGTCTGTTTGTGCACCAGAAATTCAGCCCGTGCCATTTTAAGTTCTCCACGTGATCTCACTCTGAAAATTTGGCCAAAGTTAGCCCACTACTTAAATTTTAAGTCCTCCAAACCTTAGCCCAAGGGCCCGTATGCATTTGGAGCTCTAGTGTGTTCACTCCCCTATTTCTGCAAGACATTCTTGTTCTCCCGGCAGATTACCTTGTCTTTCCATTTGTCCCCTTTTATCCCGACACCTCCTAACCCCGAGCGTGTCAAGCATTTCTTCAAATTGCCAAACAAATGAGCTTGTCTAAGTGCATCAAATAGTATACGAAGGTGTCCCAAGTGATCCAGATATTGTGCACTATAGACTAATATATCATCAAAGTATACTATCACAAACTTGCCCAAGTAATCTTTCAGCACATGGTTCATTAAACGCATAAAAGTGCTAGGGGCATTAGATAGCCCAAATGGCATAACTAACCATTCATAAAGTCCATACTTGGTTTTGAAGGCGGTTTTCCACTCATCTCCTTCTAGCATCCTTATTTGATGATAACCGCTCTTTAGATCAATTTTTGAGAAGTAGGCAGCACCACTTAGCTCATCCAATAAGTCCTCCAGCCGTGGTACGGGGAACCGGTACTTAATAGTAATTTGGTTGATTGCACGGCTGTCAATGCGCATCCGAGAGGAGCCATCCTTCTTTGGCACCAAAAGGGTTGGCACCGCACAAGGACTTAATGACTCTCGGATGTATCCTTTCTCCAAGAGCTCTTGCCCTTGATCGTCGAGCTCTTTAGCCTCCTCGGGATTCATTCTATATGCTGGCCAATTTGGTAGAACCACCCCGGGTTCAAGATCAATCTGATGTTCTATCCCACGGATTGGTGGTAGACCGGTTGGCAACTCTTCGGGGAGGACATCATCATACTCTTCTAGGATGGATAAGACTTCTTCCGGAGCCCCTCCTATCTCTTCCATTCTTTCTCAAAAAAGAATCAACACAATTGGAGCCACTTGGGATAATTCCCGAGAGAGTTCCTTTTTGTTGATGAATAGCACCTTCTTGGAGGAGTTTTCTCTTTTTGCACTCTCATCTTTAGCTACATCCGAGGGAGTCAAAGGTGCTAATTTAATGTTCCGGTTCTCCCATTTGAATGAATACTCATTGGTTAATCCATCATGCATGGTGTGGCGGTCAAATTGCCACGGCCTCCCTAGGAGAAGGTGGCTTGCATCCATTGGTAGCACATCACACATCACAGCATCCTTATATCCCCCAATGGAGAACTCAATCCGTGCACGCTTGGTCACCTTTAGGTCTCCTTCATCACTTAGCCATCGGAGCCGATAAGGGTGGGGACGCTCCTCGGTTTGGAGTTGAAGTTTCTCAATTAGTTTGGAGGATGCTACATTAGTGCAACTCCCTCCATCAATGATTAGGGAGCACACTTTATCTTTGATGAGG
>QAOC01049056.1:0-10484 GCA_003255005.1 Begonia fuchsioides | reverse complement strand
AAGGATGCAAATGATCAACGCCGATTGGCCTAGGGCTATCCAACAATTGATGGACCAAACCTTGCCTAAAGCCTCATCAACCTTGAGCACGTATTAGAGCCCCACAAAGTTTGGCAAGTGAGGCCCAGCAATGAAGATACTTCTTCCCATTCCATTGTTTGTTTTGATGCTCCTTCACACCTGGATCAAAAACTCCCCAAACATTGCTTACAATGGGAGTTTGGAGTACAACAAACTGATGGCCGAGAACACCAATTGATGTCAAAGCCATACCCGGCACCATGCATGGAGAAAACCGATTATCCAACGCCAATTTTAAAAGAAGAAGCCTTCCAAGGAGTTCCTGAATCATCAAGGAAAAAGGTCAATTTCGAACAAGGAGCATGAAGGAAGTCTCGGGTTTATAAATTTCTTGTTTTTTTTTTGAAAACCCGATTTTTTTTTTTGCCTTGCATGGTTTACGTGAAAACCATGCAAGAATGTGTTGTTTATTTCTTTGATGTTTGTTGTTTAGTGTAGTGGCTGCAAGTGGGAGGTTAGGTTGTATTAGGATGAGTTGCAGCCATGTTTTAGCTGCCCATGCCTCTCTTTTGGTGGAGAAGTCTTTGTGACCCCCACTTGCCATCCCTCTTTAATGGTGATTTGCTTAGGTTTGTAGGAGGCCATTATGCCCCTTTGTAGCTCGTGGGAAGGAGGGTTTTTAACCTCCCATTCTCAGCATTTTGCAGACTAGAAAATGTTGAATGTTGAAGCTTGAAGCTCTCCCCATTTTCTCTCACGGCAAAGCAAATTCAAGGTGAGTAATATCCTTGATCTTTGGTTTGTAACGGTGTTGGTGCCTTGCTAGAGCCACTAAGCCCTATTCCAATCTCCCTTCCTCACTTGTTTAGGATCAAAGGCGAGTTTGGAAGTCCCATAGCTAACCTTCCGTTTGTTATTGTGATTGTGTTGTTGCTTGTGTGTTGGTTGCTGTTTTTATTTCTACCCGAGTGGATTTCGTGCACTAAAAGTCCACTCTGTGTCATTTTCTATTTTTCGTGAGTAAAAACCCTAAATTTTTGGTTGTGAATTCTTCTTTCATGGCCTGAAATTTCTGTTCTTTCCTTTTACCAAAACCCTTCGCCCATCAAAAGTTGCACTTACAACTTCCCCCTCATTCTGCCCGAGTTCCCGAAATCGAATAGTTTCTGTCCATCCATTTTCCAACCTACATATCTCCTAACCTACCGTGTCTTTTTTCATCAAACCACTTGCATTTTCTTTCCCTTTCATTGAAGTTGTTTTCTGCCAATTTTTACATTCCCAGGTTGCCTGAATTTTAAGTTGTGCAGAAATATTTACCCTCTCCACGTCAATGTTTTCTGTTTTGTGTCTGTTTGTACACTCAAAAGTATTCCCGTGCCATTTTAAGTCCTCACGTGTTTTCAAGCTGCAAATTTGGCCCAGCTTAGTCCACTTCATAAAGTTTCATTTGGCTGAGTTTATTTGACTTAATCCTATATGGATTTTGAACATTAACCGTTACACCTCACTGTTTCTGTCTTGCACTTTCTCCTTGGCAGATTACCCTTGTGTCTTCTTTCTCCCGACACTTCCCATAACCCCGAACGTGTCATTTGGTATCAGAGCCAAAGATCCCTTCCCATGCATTCGTTTTCATTTGATTTGTTTTAGGTTGCAAGATTAAAACATGAGGAGACATTATGGAGTAACCCGTGAAGCAACCCGAGGCATTGTTCCACCACATGAGCGATCATCGATGACTCCCATTCCAAGATGTGCCGAATCAAGCCTCCAAAGTGAACTTGAAGACATCAACCAGAGGCTAGACCTTTTTATACAACGTTTGGATAGAACCACAACACCAAGAAAGTCACCGATAATCCCGGCTTCAAAGAGATGGTCCGATGATATCAAAAGAAAAGCTCGGTTGAAAGAATCAGAGGAACACCAAACCGATTCTTTCCTTTTTTCCAAGCCCATGTCTATGGTCAAGGAACGACCACACATGATGAAGCCGTGCAGCCCAATGCATAAACATGAAGAAGGCACTTGGCCATGGAATAAAGAGACTATGAACTTGGAATCTCTCGGCCTAGACTATGCAAGCTCTCCATGTTCCTCCAAAGAAGCCATGACCGTAATGGAAGATACCACTCCTAGAAGAAACCCGAGCCAAGAAAGGTTTTACTACCTCACCAAAGAAGGAGTGAGTTATGCTAAGGTAGCCTCCACGGATGTTAAAGAGAAAAAGGAAATGAAGCCATTCACCGAGCATGCAAATGCTCCCATCCCAGTGACCGAGAAGCAAAACTTGGACATCTCCAATCCATTTCGTATGGAAGCCTCACACTGATGCACGAAAGCTAAGGAGGAGCTTAAAGAGCTCCTAGTAATCAACCCTCAATGTGAAATTAGCCAAGAGATTGAAGGGGCCAAACCGCACAAGGTTGTGGCCGAGATGTATGACTTACCTCAACCTTTGAATCATGAAGTTCTTGATAAATTGTGGATTGATAATCCATGCTATGATGATAATGCTAATTTGTTGGAGGACAATTTTGGGATTGATATTGCGGGTGAACTAATGGGTGCAAACAAATCATTGATCAACGATCACAATATATTGTTGCCTATTAATGTGGCTGTTATTATGGAACTCGGTTTGGATATTTCTATGTGGAATCATAAATATTGGCTTGTTGCATTTCAAGAGGCCGAGAAGTTAGAAAAGTTGTGGGGCCAACTTAAGAAAGGTATTTTGGGAGACATCTATTTCAATGGTCTAATCTCATGGTGCACCAAAGACCATAGCTCTATTAAGGCCCCTAGTGTCCATTGTCCCAAGGAGAAGATAGTGATCAAATGGACCCCAAGAGATCAAGCAAAACATGATGAGGTCACGGGAACAAGGTGTAAAACTAAGGGGTTGCATGAAAAGTTCAAGCCAACCACCCGGGAGAAAATTTTTTCCTATGATAAACTTATGTGCCGGGCACAAAGGAGGACCAAGTTCAAAGAAGGACACTTGGTATGGCTCAACTTACAAAAGGAAAGGTTCTTCAAGGAACAAAGGTCGAGATTTAAGCCATGGACCGAGGGACCTTTCATGATAACGACAAGAGTTGGACTTAATGCCTATCGACTCAAGTTACTCCGGATGTATGAAGTGTCGACTACCTTCCATAACCGAACCCTATTGCCTTTGATGAAGATGGCATGGAAGAGGAAGAGATGGAAGCCAATTTGGATTTGAGGAAAAATCCTTTCCAACCTCGGGTGGATGATGTGCCACGGATGACACCACTCGATTGATGAAGCAAACTATTTTTCTGATGAGTTTTTTAATTTTGTAGGAGGCTCTTTTCATAAAAGGCTTATCAAAAAGCCAATTATGAAGGGGAAAACATTCTTCCTTTTTGACAACTTTTTTGCATCTGTGGCATGGAAGGGTGATCCAAACCACCTAGGTGATGATAGCACCACTTTTGGTTTCGGCCTAGGATGACCTCTGGGGCTTGTACGGCTGTTTGGAACACCTTCCAGACCTGATTTGGCCAAGCTAGCTTCTACAAATATGTGGCCAACATCCTAAGGTTTCCAGAATGTGGCGGAGTATAAAATTTCGATAACAATTGCCCAGCCAACGAATGCCATTACAGAGGCATCGAGAAGATGGAGCGGCCCGGGAGCATCCAACCCATGGTGGCCGATCCATGGCCATGTTTGGGCCCAACGGAAAGGAAGGCCCAATTACATCATTTTACACCATTGGAGCAGCAGCTAGCAGCTCAAGGAAGTGCCCAACCCTTGATCCATAAAGGATGCAAATGATCAACGCCGATTGGCCTAGGGCTATCCAACAATTGATGGACCAAACCTTGCCTAAAGCCTCATCAGCCTTGAGCACGTATTAGTGCCCCACAAAGTTTGGCAAGTGAGGCCCAGCAATGAAGATACTTCTTTCCATTCCATTGTTTGTTTTGATGCTCCGTCACACCTGGATCAAAAACTCCCCAAACATTGCTTACAATGGGAGTTTGGAGTAGAACAAACTGATGACCGAGAACACCAATTGATGTCAAAGCCATACCCGGCACCATGCATGGAGAAAACCGATTATCCAACGCCAATCTTAAAAGAAGAAGCCTTCCAAGGAGTTCCTGAATCATCAAGGAGAAAGGTCAATTTCGAACAAGGAGCATGAAGGAAGTCTCGGGTTTGTAAATTTCTTGTTTTTTTTTAAAACCCGATTGTATTTTTGCCTTGCATGGTTTACGTGAAAACCATGCAAGAATGTGTTGTTTATTTCTTTGATGTTTGTTGTTTAGTGTAGTGGCTGCAAGTGGGAGGTTAGGTTGTATTACGATGGGTTGCAGCCATTTTTTAGCTGCCCATGCCTCTCTTTTGGTGGAGAAGTCTTTGTGGCCCCCACTTGCCATCCCTCTTTAATGGTGATTTGCTTAGGTTTGTAGGAGGCCATTATGCCCCTTTGTAGCTCGTGGGAAGGAGGGTTTTTAACCTCCCTTTCTCAGAATTTTGCAGACTAGAAAATGTTGAAGCTTGAAGCTCTCCCCATTTTCTCTCACGGCAAAGCAAATTCAAGGTGAGTAATATCCTTGATNCCGTGCCATTTTAAGTCCTCACGTGTTTTCAAGCTGCAAATTTGGCCCAGCTTAGTCCACTTCATAAAGTTTCATTTGGCTGAGTTTATTTGACTTAATCCTATATGCATTTTGAACATTAACCGTTACACCTCACTGTTTCTGTCTTGCACTTTCTCTTTGGCAGATTACCCTTGTGTCTTCTTTCTCCCGACACTTCTCATAACCCCAATCGTGTCATAATTGAACCTAGCCTAAAGTCAACCAAAGGCTTCCAAAGCTAATCCAAGGCGTTCAAGTCATCAAAGGGCTTAGCTTGACTTTCTTAGTTTAGTTATTTTACGTTTTTGTTTATTCAAGTGTAACAGTTACACTTGAATCAATAGAGTGAATTTTTAGAGAAAAATTATGCATAGCACCTTCTTCCCAAAAGGTTTGAAGCTCTCTCCGACATATACTTCTCCGGTGCGTAATATCCGGCCGAGAACGTCAACCATTTGCACATACGATTGGTGCGTCACATCCGAGTGCGGGCGAGGTCTACCGAGGAGAATACCGTGATTACTCAGGTATTCAAATTGATCATCCATCCCCATATCTAAACTTGCAAGAGTTTAACCATTCCATTCCCCGAGCTTTCAAACCCTCCATTGTCCGATTTCACCCCCTTTTTCATCATCCGAGCCATCCCATTATTTACCCGAGCCATTCCACTTTTCGCTCGACCATTATCCCTTATTGCCATCACAATACGCTTCCGCAACCCAACTCTACCATTCGTACGACTCATTTTCCTGTTTGCCGCACGCACCACCAATCTGAGCCCCGCGTGCGCGCATTCTTCTGACCCACGGTGCGCTGACCACCAAGGAAGGCACACCAGGCCTAGTGCTTACTGCTTAGGATATAGGACTAACATCTTAGGGCTTTTGGATTTTTTCTTTGGGCTTAGGGCTTACGACATTATACTTTGGGCATAGGTCTTAGGATTTATGTTAAAGGGCTTTGTTTTTATGGATTCAAGCTTAGGGCTTTCATTTTTTGGCTGAGAACTTAAGTCTTAGGGCATAGAGCTTAGAGGTTATGGCTTTTGACTGTGGGCTTAGCTCTTAAGATTTAGGGCTTTAAACTTTGGCTTTATGGCTTGCGGCTTAGGGCTTAGGGCTTAGATCCTAGGTTATAGGAGTTATGGTGTAGGGCTCAAGGCTTTGAGCCTAAGGTTTAGGCCTGAAGGCTAGGGTCTTAGGGCTTCTGTCTTAGTGCATAGAGCTTTGGCTTCAGGGCTTTGTGCTTAGGTATTAGGGATTATGGATTATTGCTTAGGGCATAGGACTTTTAGGGTTCAGGCTTTAGCCTCAGGTATTTGAGCTTAATGTTAGGATTTTTAGGTTAGGCCTTTTTGATTAGGGTTGGGGCTTTGGGCCTAAGGCTTTGGCCTTATAGCTTAGAAAATTAGGATTATAAATTATGGCTTAGGGCTTTTGGGCTAAGGGCTTTTGGCTTAGGTATTTGAGCTTATGGCCTTTGGCTTAATTTTTTAGGCTTAGGGCTTAGGGCTTTAGGGTTTGGGCTTAAGACAAAGAACTTAGGGGTTAAGGCTTAGGGCTTATGGCTTAGAGGTTAGGGCTTTGGGCTCAGGGCCTAGTGCTTATGGCTTAGGGCATAAGACTAATATCTTAAGGCTTTTGAATTTTTTCTTTGAGCTTAGGGGTTACGACATTATACTTTGGGCATAGGGCTTAGGATTTGGGCTTACAGCTTTAGGCTAAGGGCTTAAGGGTTTGGGAGTAGGGCTTAAAGTTTAGGGCTTAGAGCTTCGGGGCTTAGGGCTTTGGTCTTTTTACTTTGGACTTAGTGCATAAGGCTTAGGGTTAGAAATTTGGGCTAAGAGCTTTGGGTTTTCGGCAAAGGGCTTAGGATTTAGAGTTTAGGGCTTAGGATTTAGGTTTAAGGGCTTTGTTCTTAGGGATTCAAGCTTAGGGCTTTAGTCTTTATGCTAAGAGCTTAGGTCTTACAACTTTAGGCTTAGGGCTTGGGGGTTATGCGATATGTTTCAAGTATGGAATAGGGAACAAAATGGATATCGGGTTAGAAATAAGCAAAGAAAAGGGGCCGGAGATGGGTGTTATTGCGGAAGGTGGTTCTCGAGTTGCCTTTATAGTTTGTAACTGAGATTTGGAGGAGTTGTTAGATAATGAGAGGGAAGCTTAACCTCTAAAAATTAGGGTAAAATTTTGGGGGAATCGGGAGATGATCAGAAAATAGGAGGTAACCGAAGATGGAGAAGAGCTTAAATGGATTACATGCTTACCCTAAGACAACGGGGGAGTGGTTGAAGTTGTGTAGAATTGCCTAGCTCACCCTAGCTCAGAAGGGGAGCAAAAACCTTGAAGAACACTCTCAGATGTCGCCAGATGTTACTCATCGGAGAGCCGAGTCTTGGGTGCCAGAAAACACAACCATGGAGAATGCTTGAAGCACGATTTTTCAATAATCCAAAACTGATTCAAAATGCATCACAAAGAGGACTTAAACCCACCCTAACAGCTGAGAATGAGGAGACCAATTGGAGGGCCACAACACACCCTTGCCCGATTTGGAATAAACAAAAAAGATGGAGGGGGCACCACAACCTTAACCTTACCCGATTTAGGAGGTGCATGTTCGTGGTCCCCTCCAAGCTTGTCTCCCACGTCTCTCTTGGAGAGATCAGCTATCCAAGTGAGGAGATCCACAACACAAAAAGTAAAACCATAAAACCCACAAAGCAACAAAACCCATGAAACCCATGGCTTACCCATGGAAACCCATGGGAAACCCATTTTACAAACCTTAACCCTAAAAGCAAGTTGGTAAAGCTGAAACAAAAAAAAAACATTCAAAAAGCTGAGAGTAAGGCGTCTTTATCCCTTGGAATTGGGCTTGGGCCAATGTCTTGAGGCTTGTTGTAACAACCCTCATTTGTTTATAGATTTGTGATTTAAGGTTAAAGTGTTCAAGATTTCATTTTTTTATATGAATGTTGGTGATATATAGAGGTATTAAAGTACTGAGAATGTTAGCAATTTAGTAGGTTGAAGGTGATGAAGAAAATAAGGTTTAAGGGGGGATAAGTAATGGTGTTATTCGGAAAGTTTATAAAATCTTCTAAGTGTTTTGGAATACTTTCGGTCGACCCCATGATCGAGGAGGGGACAACACAATATAACCCTTTGGAATACTTTCGGTGGACCCCAGGATCGAGGAGGGGTCGACACAATATAACCCTTTGGAATACTTTAGGTCAACCACAAGATCAAGCGGTCCACACCTTCACCGACGTAAGTTGACAGGTCAGCCAAAACTTGGATGAATCTGATTTATGGACGTAAAGGAAATACTGTTTTTGATTGATAAAAGACATAAAAAGGCATTTAGCTGTCATGTTTCTGCCAGACACGAATTCTTATCTTATTATCTCTGAATTTTCGTGAAGGTTTAAGTTCAAAGTATTAATCTATTCTTTGAGTTTCTTTTAGGTTCAGTAATGATAAAATGATGGTATTGCTTGAATTGGTGAATATAAACGAATGATTTCATGCCAAGAGATGTGAAACAAGTTGATTATGTACAAAGTTAAAATTTTACAAATTTGGTTGATAAGTAGTATGAATTAGAGTTTGCTTCCTTCACAAGAGTGATCTATGGCCTTTTGAATCACTCAATTCGGAGCTATAGACACAAAGTTATGAGTACTGCAAGTTATTAGACAGAAATTGAAAAGGGAATTTGGACGACCATTTTGTAAGATTGTTCATCCGTTTTGTAAGTTAGGTTGACCGCTACCGGTCGATCGGATTCCTAATTTCCAGAATGGATGCTCTCTTTTTTTGAGCATCGATCGACACCTTATTAACCGGTCGATTGGTTCAGGATTTCAAGCAATGAATACTCTATGTTTTGTCAACATGGGTCGACCCCTTATAGGTTAGGTCAACCGATTCTCGATTTAAAAATGCATGCTCTCTGTTTTGTTAACATGGGTCGAACCTTTATAGGTTTGGTCGACCGGTCCTTGATTTCCAGAGATGCATGATCACTATTATGTCAACATTGATCGACACTTTATGCTACGTTAGTTTTGTGAATTTGGTGTCTTCTAAGAAGTTATGGTAGACTCTTTAAGGAATAATTTGACACTCGTAGCATCACGAATGGATCAATATATAGGAAGTTATAGTTATTCAAAGTTAGAATAGTAAGTTGTGACTTTACGCAATAAAACATGTTATGTTACCTGAATTCTAACCCTAAATGATTTATATGTTTAGGTTACCAATTGGATTAAAAGGGACTCAAGTGGATTAATTCAAGATAGCGGTTAAGGTAAGATTATGATGCATGTGATTGGCCCTTAAGTGAGACTACATTATAAAGATTAAGATTATTGTTTGTTAATGCTTTGATATATTGGACTGTTTGGGTTGTAATGCACAATACCCTGACCTCAATTCATTTGAGGGTTGTTTGTGTGCTTGGTTGATATTGTTTGTTAGAATGAAGGATATGATAAATGTATGTTTCGTTTATTAAGCATTGTACATGAATCATGCATCATGTGTTATTCAAAATAACAAAAATGAAATTTTCATGCATGATTTTCATAGACAACAGAACATGATATGAAGAAAGAACAAAGGAAGATTCATGAATTCATGTAACAGTTTGTTGTTGAGGAGGGATTTGAGTTGGTTGTCTTACGTGGACGTCATAGTTAACCTCTTAATTTCCCATCATAGTTCGCCTCACAATAATCTCATAGCTACGGTAACTAAAGAAAGAATGAATGTCAAAATTGAAATGAAATTGCATAGTTTTACAAAAGTTCATGCATGTTACATATTTTATAGTTTTCATGTCTTACTAAGCTTTAGGCTCATTAGAAGGACTTTATAATGAAGGTGATGAGTTTGATACTCAAAATGAAAATCACTGATGATGAAGGGTGTCCATGGTGAGCATTTATGTTGTTAGTGCGAAGATGACAGTGGGCATGGTTTTTCATGTAATGTAAATAAGTGTTTTGAAGTCAAAGTTTAAACGTATGGTATAGTTTATAAAATAGGTTGTAAGAAACATGTTTTTGAATAACTATTTTGTATGGTTTGTACTAACTGTATTTGACAACTTTTGAATGTATATTATGAGTGTTTCTAAAAGTGTTTGATTTTATATTGTCACTTAATTAGAGACGAGTTCATGTAATTCAGTATTTCACTGTAATCGAAAATGATTTTATCATTGGTTATGAGTCTTAAAAGAAATAAGGTATAAAAAAAAAATTTCTCTAAATGTTTCAAAAATTTTCAAAACGAGATGTTACAAATATGGTATCAGAGCGCACCGGGTTTTAAAAATGGTTCTGTAGACTGCCTAACAACACAAATTCTCACATGGAGACACTTCATCAATTGTAAGTTATTTTTTAGAATTTAAGTTATTTATTACCTTTCTTATATTAAGGGAATTGCTAAAGAAATATACAAAATGTCGAGAGGACGAAGACCTATGGATGAAGGTCCGAGAGGATATCGAAATGTTGGTGACATCGGTGAAAGTAGTACTGATCCATTGACAAGGTTGGTAGATTTATTAAGTCGTCAGTTTCATCAGAATCAGACAAGAGAAGAACAAAGAAATTCACGTCCAAATCAAGGGGAATTGAGCTGTGAAAGATTTCGTCGACTCCATCCACCGAGTTTTGATGGACAGTCTACAGATTCAACTCGTGCTGAAGAATGGATTCAAAAATTAGAGGATATCGTTGAGTATGTAAAAATCAAAGATACAGAAAAAGTAACATGTGCTGCATTTATGTTAGAGAATGATGCAAGATTTTTG
>QAOC01049046.1:4510-22065 GCA_003255005.1 Begonia fuchsioides | reverse complement strand
ACTCAATCAAAAACATGCTAAATGGGTAGAATGTTTGGATAGATTTCTTTTTATAATCAAGTACAAGAATGGAGAGACGAATGTAGTAGCCGATGCACTCTCGAGAAGGTATGTGTCACTTAAAAAATTTAGCACAAATTTTTCTTGTTTCTATTGGATAAAAGGAGTTTATGAAGGAGATGTGGGTTTTGGCCTAATTTATGATAAATGTAATCCAGAGATTGTGAATGGATATTATGTGACCGAAGGGTTTCTTTTCAAGGGAGGTAGGCTCTGCATACCTAGCATTAGCCTAAGGAAGTCGTTGATTAAAGAAGCACATAGTGGCGGACTTGGTGAACACTTTGAGGAGAAGAAAACTCTTGTAGCCTTGAAGGAACATTTTCAAAATCTCCTAAAAGATTTGCACCGAGTGTTAGAAAGGTTCAATGTGTGCAAGAAAGCCAAGAGTAAGGTCCTACTTCAAGGGCTTTACGTACCTTTGCCTATTCCTAATTTTCCTTGGGAAGAAGTGAGCATGAATTTCGTGCTTGGTTTACCCAAGACAGCTCGGTCAAAGGTTTAATAATGTTGGTCATGGATAGATTATAAAAAAATGGCTCACTTTATAGCATGTGCTAAAACGGAGCCAACCACATTTTTGAATTATTCTTCAAAGAAGTTGTACGCTTGCATGGTATTCCAAAGACAATTTTTTCTGATAGAGATACCAAATTTTTTAGCACCTTTTGGAAAACATTATGGAAGAAGCTCAGAACCAAATTATTGTTTAGCACCTCATTTCACCCACAAACTAATTGCCAAACTATGGTGGTGAATAGAACCTTGAGAACGCTCTTAAGAGGGATTGTTAGCAAAAAGCTTACAGATTGGGATGTTCAACTTCCATTGGTAGAATTTTCTTATAACCAGAGTTTGTACAATTTCACCCAAAAGACTCTGTTTGAGGTAGTATATAACTTCAACTCTCACACCCCAATGGACCTCCTCCCTCTTCCCATCAAGGATGTTGTGAATCGTAATGCAGTTAAGAAGGCTAAATTAGTGAAAGACATTTATGAGCAAATGAGAAAGAACATAGAGTCAAAGAATGAATCATATGCCAAACAAGCTAATCGAAACCAAAAGGGTAGTATTTAATACAAGAGATTTTGTGTTAGTACATTTGAGAAAGGAGAGGTTTCCCAACCTCAAGAAATTGAAACTACCACTTAGGGCCGATGAACCATTCAAAGTGTTAGAACGAGTTAACAATAATGCTTATAAATTAGAGTTACTCGGAGATTATAAAGTTTTGGCGACTTTTAATGTGAAATATTTTTCCCCCATGTTCTTGAAGAAGGAAGCAGTAAGGAGGAACTATCATTGGATTTAAGGAAAACTCCCAAACTACCCGAAGAAGATGATGTGCAACGTTTGGAAAAAAATTAAAGTATCAATCGAAGAAACCTAAAGGAGAATCATCACAAGGAGACAAGCTTGCAAATTAACTAAATTGTTTTGTCATTTTGTAAGTAAACACTTAGAGAATATGGAAGGAAAAAAAGCTTTGTTGGAGGACGAAGAATGGCCATATCATTTGATAATTTGGAAACAAAATAATTGGCCTAACCAAACTCTTGGATTGTTGAGCAAGTTAGAAGCCGAACAAAACCACCCATGACAGACATTTTTTACATTTTTGCCTAGCCATATTTTAAGACGATAGTGAGGTCAAGAGCTTCTTTTTAGAGTCTCCAGCAACCCACCTTTTGCAAGAATTTTGTTTGTGTGTCTCATTTGACCTCACCTTCTTCCAATTAGAGAAAAGCTAGCAGAAAGAATATCCTTCTCCCTTTTGTTTCTAAATACTTACCTTTCATATCAATTTTTTTTGTAGCCAATAAGTGATGAGACGTCTACTCTTTATCACAATTACCCCATCCAATGTGATCTCAACAAAATCTCTGTGAGCCCACTATTCTTTTCATATCATCTTTTTGCAGCCACATAGTCTCAGGACTTCACCTTTTTATCACCCTCGCCTCATCCAATGAGATCTCAGCAAAATCTCTGCAATAATTTCACCCTTCTTCTCCCCTCCACCTCCTCCAACAAGGTGTGGACATTCAGCCTACAAGAATTTAATGGAAGGAAATAATTTGAGAGCATTCACATTACTTTTCATCTGAAGACTACTTTTCTAACACACTTTTTGTTAACCTACTTTAGCTAGCCCTAAGCAAAAACGTGATGCATGTAATTTAGAGGCTATATAAGCCCTCCTTAAAACATTTTTTTAGAGGTTGTTAAACCCATAGTATTATAAGCACTTGCTTTCTTTAGTTTGTTAATAAATCCTCCAAAAACCATTTCATTCCATTCGATGAGTAGTATCCATGTGTGTGAGAGAATTTTATTATCTCGTCGCTAGTTGTCAAATTAGTGACTTGCTGCAATCTTCCCCACTTTGTGCAACAGAGATTTAAGAATATGATAGTAGATTTTTTTTGCTTTTCTGTCATTTCTCAGCCATCCGTGTTGTGTAGTCCAGTACTGTGGCAAGTAGTTTTGTATCAGAACCATCCTCTTTTTGTTAGCGTCAATCTTTGCCTAATATCATACTCTAAGCCTGTGAAACGAATGAACATGAACAAGCAACCACTAGTTTAGCAGGTGAGCCAAATTTGCATGGTCAGATTGATAATTTCTTTACCACCCTGTAGCAACTAATAAGAGAAGTAAGGGAGTTCCTAGACCACGTGAAGGAGCTAGAAATGCAAGGAGAAGAGTTCCACCAACTGATTCTAAGGAAGAAGTTTCACTCGATGATGAAGAAGAGGACAACGTGTCTCCTAACTATAGGTGTGGCACTGATGAAGAGTTGAAGCAAATTAAAGTTAGTGTACCTCCACTTAATAACAATGGTAATGGTGATGTGTTTGTCGATTAGCTATATAAAGTGGAACAAGTTTTCAAGTTCCATAACTATTGAGATAAAGCAAAAATATAGCTGGTAGCTTTAGAATTACCTGGATATGCACATTTATGGTGGGAGAATATTAAGTCCCAAAGGGGACGAGACGATGATAAAAGGCCTATAATTTGGTGATGATTAAGTTATTGATGAGAAAAATGTTTGTACCTATGCATTATAAGCATGAACTTTTGTTGCAATCACAAAGCCTTGGAGCTTCCATGGTTGAAGAATACCTCAATGAGTTTAAACTTTTGAAAATGAGGTGTGGATTGAATGAACTTGAAGAATTGGTGCTTGCATCATTTGTAAAAGGGTTCAAGGAGGAGATTGGTGATATTGTGGAATTACAAGCTTTTGAATCAATGGAAAGTAAAGTTAAATTATCCTTTAAATTATGGCTTAGAATTTATTGCTTTGGGGTTAGGGGATAGTGCTTAAGGCTTAGGCTTGAGACTTTTTGCTTTAGTCTTTGTGTTTAGTGGTTGAGGCTTAAGACTTTGGGCTGAAAGTTTAGGGCTAAGGGTTTGGGTTTTTGAATTTACAAATTTACGCTGTAGGCTTTGGGCATAGGGCATACGGCTTAGGCATTAGGGCTTAGGGAATAGGTCTTCATGAATAGGGATTAAACCTTAAGATTTCAGGCTTAGGACATAAAGTTTAGGGCTTAACCCTTATATCATATGGCTTCAGGCGTAGGGCTTAAGGCTTTGAGCATAAGGCATAGGGGTTAGTGCTTATTGCCAAAGCAAAGATATTTAGGCATAACCTCATGGCTTTGTTTTTTAGGCTTCGTGTTTAGGGCTTTGGGCGTATGGCCTAAGAAATATGACTTAGGGCATAGGATAAAAGGCTTAGGGCTTACGACTTAGGGTTTTGGTCTTAGGACTTAGGGCTTATGTCTTAGGGCTTAGAGCTTAAGGCTTAGGGCTTAGGCCTAGGACTTAGGGGTTTAGGGCTTAATGCTTCGAGCTTAGGGCTTAGTGTTAAGGGCTTAGGGCTTACACCAAAAGGCATATGGCTTAAAGCTTAGGGGTCATGGGTTATGCTTAGGGCTTTGGTTTATAGGCTTACGATTTAGGTTTAGGGCGTACAGCTTAGAATAAATGGCTTAGGGCTCAAGGCTTAGATAATAATGCGTAGGGCGTAGGGTTTATGCCAAACAAAAGAGTGCTTATGACATTGGGCATAGGCTTATGGCTTCGTGCTTTCGGTTTCGTGTTTAGGGCTTAAGTGTAATACCATAAAAGAAAATTGCTTACTTTTAGGATAATTGAAATATTTAAATAATTGTTAAAGATGAAAAAGCTAGGGTTAGAGAAATTAGCATAAAAATGATAGCAAGTAAAATTACACTTTATACTTAAAGGATATGTCACCTTCACTAGATTTCCCCCTTAATCAATGATATTATTTGCATAAACCTTAGACCCAGAATATTATTAGATACAAATACAATTTTGTAATTTAAGGTAGAGAAGCAATAAGAAAGTGCCACGTGTCCCTATTTTATTAGTGACTAATTATGATTAAAGCATAATTAGTGAGTGATTAAGGAGTAATTAAGGTTTATTAATCATGATTAATAATGTTAATCTTAAGGATTAGCTTAGTACTAATCTAGATTAATTAATTAAAGTATGTATGATTAAATGATAATAATTGAAGTATTTTAGCAATTAAAGAGACATATAAGGGCAAAATGGTAAACCTAAAAGGATAAGTTGGACTAAAAGGTAAATTCATCGTAAAAGATATCTGAAAAATGTGAGAAAGGGCTAAGGATCAGCCATTTTCGTGGCTGTAGAGAGAGAAAGGGAGAAAAGGAGCAAAAATGGGGAAAGGGTTTTAGAGAGAAAATAGTGAAAATTGAAGGTGTATGAGAGATATTTGGCCTCCAATCCCTTGAGAAGAAATGTTCATCTCCTCAAGAGAAATCTGTTCAGCTAAGAATATTGTGGTAAGAATCATTTCGTACGTTGTATAGATTAATCATGATTAATAGTATGATTAGTTAAAGAATAATTGTGATTTTTTTAGTAATAAAGCATGGTATGATAATTGGTAATTTAAAGTGAACCAAATTTTGAATTTATTGTTTATTTTTCTGTAAAAATGATATATAATCATGTTATAGTGGCCCAGGTGTGGATATATATGAAAGATAAAATGAATTAGTTCATGTTTGTCCATGTTATACAAAAGTTGTTCAAAATTGAAAAATCTTTCAAGTTTCGGGTTTTGTATTCAAAACCAAAGTTCGACTAATCCACTGTCCAAATCCTTTTATCACAATAAAATAGACACCTTGGGAGAGATTTGAGATTTGGAATGAAGACGTT
This sequence comes from Begonia fuchsioides, assembly GCA_003255005.1. NCBI lineage: Eukaryota > Viridiplantae > Streptophyta > Magnoliopsida > Cucurbitales > Begoniaceae > Begonia > Begonia fuchsioides. The sequence goes on along the minus strand of QAOC01049046.1, from coordinate 16,767 downwards.
TAGAGTTATATATAATAAGTTACGATACTTTGACGTTGCTGCAAAACAGTGAATAAAATTTCAGGTTTCACTTAATAGTTGTTTTATTTATAGGTTATGAAGTGATTAAAAGGCATTGACTATGTGTTTCCTAATTGCTAGACTTAAGGCAAGTAATGCTTTGTTTGTGTTTTGCCTCCTTGGGCCTACACCTTGAAATGTTAGGTTATGCTTGTTTCTTATGACATGAATTGTTTAATGTTTAGATAGAAAATGTTGAATGATGGTATTTGGCTCAAAGATATGTTTTGAAGTTGTAATTTGGATTGATTTACGAATGTCATTGAAACGAATTTGAAAATGAAAGGATAGTTTTGGTGAAGGTTGGGTGATTTTATAGAGGTTGGAATGTGTTTGGGGATAGGGAATTTATGGCTGATTTTCAGAGAGTTTGGTGGAGGATAATAATCACGAAACGGAGGGAAGAGCTAAATGAAACTTGAAACTATCCTTTCTTCCTTGCAAGGATGATGGAAAGCAGCAAGAAAAACTCAACTCACTAGCTCAGAAGTAAGCTGAATTGGGTTCTTCTCGGACGGCCGGATATGACTCACCAGAGGTCAATCAGAAGGGAGCTTAGGAAATGAATTCCAGAGAAATGCCAATTCACTCTAATTTTCAGTATCACAAAGCTGATTACAATCACCCTCAAGTGAGGTATTTATAGACTCTAAGTAGGCTGAAATTATAGCCACATTTAGTTGAGGTATTTATAGTGTAAAACCCAAATAAAATAAAAGGAAGGAAAAGTCTAAACTACCCTTATTTCTTTCTCATTATTCCAAAAACCTAATTTTTTCTCTTTATAACCCTACCTTTGACGAGAACCCTATCTCTCCCCTCTTTCTTTTACAGCCCTTCTCCCGATCCCCTTTTATTTTCTCCCTCTCCCAACCCATCCTCTTCAAATCCTAACCATTCTTAGCCGATCGACTCAGGGTTTTAGCAAATTTCATTATCTCCGAACGAAAACGCTTCCTCTCTTTCGAAGGTATGTTTATTTTCCGTGTAAACCTAACCTAATCAATTATTTGTGAGAGAAAACCCGAAATTTGATTTCGGAATTTTAGTTTCAGCCAAGGAAGAATATTTAATTTTCTCCTTGGTTATAATTGTTTAGGAAATCGGTGGAAACATTATTGTCGAGGCTCTTTGGATGTTATTCGGTATTGTGGATTTCTAACGGTCGAGTTAAAGGTTGGGATTAATTTTATGTTTTCTACGATATGAATGCCCAAAATTATTTTAAAAATATTTGGTTGAAATTGTGAATTCGAGCATGTCTGTTTCATTAAATTGTGAAATGGATAATAGGACAGCTGAATGTGCCGTGTCCTTGGGTTTCGAATCCCTAAACCTGATCAGGGTTATTTGTTGTGACCGCCGAGTGTCGATTTTAAATTTTGATTTTGATTATGATATTATCTATTGTTTTGATTTGATATGTGATTATGCTCAATTCCATGTTTTGTTTTGTTTATGGATTATTAAATATAAAATTATCTCCCGATTGAGTTTAGTCGACTCACCCCAAAACGACTCCCCCTTTCAGGAAATATTCAGGACGAACCTCAACCCCAAGTTCAGGAATAAAGTCAGAGATTTCTCTTTAGTTCACGTTTTTTTTCAAGGACCCAATTTATTGTTTAAGGTTGACTACTAGTTGAACTTTGTTATTTCTAATTTGATGCGATTTGGTTTATTGGAATATTAATTGATGATTGATATAAATTGAATGTCTCATTTGGATATTTTGTTATCTGATTTGAGCTTACAAGACTTCCGCTTTAATTTATTTACTTGGATCTAAGTGGAAAAGGGTTGGACGGTCCGTCCCTTTTGGGCCGGGTCGTTCCCCATTATGTCTCGGGTACCCTTCGGGGCGTGACATATAGACTCTAAGTAGGCTGAATTTATAGTCACATTCAGTTGAATGAATCAACTCAAATATAGTGACTTCATTCAACTTGAAAATAAAAAAAGAAAACTAAATTCTAGAAATTTGTTAGCAACTAAGTAACATCACATGGAGGAGAATAAACTCCCTCAACATGAAAGGAGAGAGTTGGCTGCTAATAAAAAAAGTAGAAACCCATAAGAACCCATAAAACCCATAAGAAACCCACAAAACCCATAAGAAACCTATTAAAACCCATGTCTTACCAATGTCATTCCATGTGCACGAAATTAGACATGAAATGAGCTAAAGTTTGTAAATGAAATAGTATTGCATGGGCCATGAAATGCTAGAAACTGGGTGCACTATCTTCTTGGGCTAGAAAATTGGGTGCACTATCTTCTCGGGTCCATTTCACTTCTTCTCCTTGATCCATGCATGAAATAAGATGTTTGGGCTGCTCTTGATCATTAGAAGAAGCCTCCATGAATGATATTCCATTTAGATAGGATCTCTGCAAAATGAACAAACAAATTAGGAAATCTTTTGGCTCGACTTCGGGTGATGACTCCATGAGGCAATGTATCCCATGGGATGTCATCCTCCCCGAGTTTTTGAGGATTGGACCTCAAATCAAGTATCAGAACTTCCTCATTAGCCACCCATTCGTCCCCACAATAAGGAGATAGGTCTTGAACATTGAAGGTAGTCGACACTCCATAATCTTCGGGTAATTCAAGCTTGTAAGCATTTTGATTTACTTTCTCCAAAATTTTGAAAGGACGGTGAGCTTTAGGTGCAAGTTTAGAGTCTCTTTGCTTAAGAAATCTTTCTTTTCGAAGGTGCAACCAAACAAAGTCTCCCACCTTGAAATTCACTTCCTTTCTTCAACAATTTGGATAGTTAGCATAAGAACCATTTGCCTTTTGACTAGCACGACTAAATTTTTCATGCATAATCTTCACTAGTTTGGCTTTCTTAGCCTCATTCGGATTGATAACCTCATTAGTTGGCAAATGAATTAAATCAAGAGGAGTTAAAGGATTAAATCCATACACTACCTCAAATGGAGTCTGTTGAGTAGCACTGTAAACACTTCGGTTATAAGAAAATTTGATGTATGGGAGTTGAATATCCCAATCCGTGAGCTTCTTACTTACAATGCTTCTTAATAATCTTCCCAAGGTGCGATTGACAACTTCGGTTTTCCCATCGGTTTGTGGATGATAAGAGGTGCTAAAAAGCAATTTGGTACCCACCCTCTTCCATAGGGTCTTCCAAAATCCACTTAAGAACTTAGTATTCCGATCCGATACAATAGATATCGAATTGCCATGAAGACGCACCACTTCTTTGAAGAATAATTCATACACATGATTAGCTTCATCGGTCTTAGAACAAGCCACAAAGTCAGCCATTTTAGAAAAACGATCAACAACTACCATAATTGAATCTTTTGCTCTACAAGTCCTTGAAAGACCTAGAACAAAATTCATGCTTACCTATACCCAAGGATGGCTAGGAACGGGAAGTGGCATGTAAAGCCCTTAAGGAAACACTCTACTCTTTGCTTTCTTGCAAATAATACATTTCTCCACCACCTTGTGTACATCTCGAAACAAATGTGGCCAATAAAAGTGTTCTTTGAGTGCCTCTAAAGACTTTTTCTCCACCACTATATGTTTCCAACAACATTCTAAGATGCTTAAGATGAGTATCCAAGTCCGCACTATACACCAAAATATCATCAAAGTATACCACAATAAATTTTCCCTAGAAATCCTTAAGCACAAAATGCATTAATCTCATAAATGTGCTAGGAGCATTAGATAAACCAAAAGGCACCACTAACCATTCAAAGAGGCCGTACTTTGTCTTGAATGCAGTTTTTCATTCATCTCCCTGCTTCATTCTTAGTTGATGATAGCCACTTTTCAAGTCCACCTTAGAGAAGCAAGATGCCCCACTGAGTTCATCCAATAAGTCTTCAAGTCGTGGAATAAAATATCTATACTTGATAGTGATTTGATTAATGGCCCGGCTATCCACAGACATTAGGAAACTTCCATCTTTCTTGGGCACTAAGAGAGCGGGACCAACACAAGGGCTTAAAGATTCTCGAATATAACCCTTAGTAAGAAGTTCTTGTACTTGCCTTTAAAGCTCTTTAGTCTCCTTGGGATTCAGTCAATAAGAAGGCTTATTGGGTAATGCTACACCCGGTTGTAAGTCAATTTGATGCTCAATGCCTCGGAAGGATTGTAACCCTTGAGGTAACTCTTCTGGGAATACATCTTGATATTCTTCAATCAAGGTCACAACCTTCTCTGGCATTTCACCTATTTCTTCAAGCCTTTCACGGAACATCAACAAAATAATAGGTGCACCCTCTCATATCGACGTTATCAATTGTTTCTTAGATAATAGAAAGTTAGATTTAGACATACATTTCTTTCTAGCTGCTTCATCCTTAGCAACTTGCTCCGGTTCAAGGGGGACTAATTTGATGCCCTTTTCTCCAAACTTAAAGGAATAATTGTTGGTGTAACCATCATGAATAACTCTTCGATCATATTGCCAAGGTCTTCCCAATAATATTTGACTAGCACTCATGGGAACACCATCACATAACACCTTCTCTTTATATCCACCAATGGAAAATCCCAAGTTTACTTGCTTTGTCACCTTTATATCTTCTTTGTCATTCAGCCACTTCAGTTTATAAGGATTCATATGCAAGGTAGTTTCTATTCCCAATTTATCAACAAGTTCACAAGAAGCTATATTAGTACAACTACCCCCATCAATAATTAGAGAACATACCTTCCCTTGGATAAGGCAACAACTATGAAAGATATTTTCCCTTTGAACATCTTCATTTCGGGTTTAAGTAGTCAACACCCGACGAATCACCATCAATAATGGACCTCACTCTCAACTTCTTTAGCGTCCTCTCTAAGAACCATCACTCTACGATTAGGACATTGGGAAGCAATGTGTCCTAAATCGAGACACTTGAAGCATTTGATTTTTCTTGATCGGGGTTGGCTTACTTCAACAATTGGTTTGATGGCTCCTTCTTTCTTTTGTAGCCACGATTTTGTAGATTGAAGCTTGTCTTCCTCTTTTGGAATGGGCTTGTAAGGAGTGGTTGTCTTGGTTGGATATCGGTTGAATACTCCTTTCCCCTTTCTTTTTACTTGCCTCTCCACCTTCATGGCAAGTTGAATAACCATATCCATAGTATCCACGTATTGTAACTCTACTATATCACCAATTTCCTTGTTTAAACCCCGTATAAATCTTGCAATAATCTATTCCTCTTGTTCTTCAAGATCACAATGAATGCGATAAGTCTCCAACTCGGTTAGATAGTCTTCTACCGAGAGATTGCCTTGTTTCAAGGATTGGAGTTGACGAAATAACTATTTTTTGTAATGGATTGGAACAAACCGTTTTCTCATCAATAACTTCATAGCTCTACAAGAGAGAATTTCATCATCAGCATAATGTCTTCTTTGAGCCTTTATATCATCCCACCATAAACTGGCATGCCCGGTTAATTCTAGAGAAACTAACCTTAATTTCATCTTCTCTGAATAATTATAGCAATAAAAAATATTTTCTACTTTTTCAACTCAATCAAGAAATGAATCTCCATTGCAAGAACCATTAAAGTAAGGGATTGATACCTTAATGTTTCTCATGTCATCATCACGGTTGAAATGCTCATGCACATCATAGTCACCCTCTGATTAATCAATAGCTTGACGTTTTGAAGCAAATAAGCCACCTCCGAGTTTTCTCTTTGGAAACGAGGTTGGAGAAACTTTCATAGGAGGTGGATTACCATCCAACCTTTGCAGCAATAACTGAAGCTTGTTATTAATCTCATCAATTTGGCCTTGAACACTAGACTCAGCTTGATCATGATATGGGGTGGCAGGGGGTGCATTTTGGAGCAATGATTCCTGGTTGTTGTGGTGTGAAGCTCCACTTCTAGTATTCATCACTTAATTACACAAAAATTAGATAATTAAAGTAGAAATGGAAGTGTGTGAAGAGATTTTAGGCTCTGACACCAAATGACACGAAATTGAAAAGGAAAGCATGGTTTTGGTGAAGGTTGGCTGATTTTATAGAGGTTGGAATGTGTTTGGGGATGGGGAATTTATGGCTGATTTTCGGAGAGTTTGGTGGAGGATAATAATCACGAAACGGAGGGAAGAGCTAAATGAAACTTGAAACTATCCTTTCTTCCTTGCAAGGATGATGGAAAGCAGCAAGAAAAACTCAACTCACTAGCTCAGAAGTAAGCTGAATTGGGTTCTTCTCGGACGGCCGGATATGACTCACCAGAGGTCAATCAGAAGGGAGCTTAGGAAATGAATTCCAGAGAAATGCCAATTCACTCTAATTTTCAGTATCACAAACCTGATTACAATCACCCTCAAGTCAGGTATTTATAGACTCTAAGTAGGCTGAAATTATAGCCACATTTAGGTTAATGAATCAACCCAAATATAGTGACTTCATTCAACTTGAAAATAAAAAAAGAAAACTAAATTCTAGCAATTTGTTAGCAACTAAGTAACATCACATGAAGGAGAATAAACTCCCTCAACGTGAAGGGAGAGAGTTGGCTGCTAAAAAAAAATAAAAACCCATAAGAAACCCATAAAACCCATGTCTTACCCATGTCATTCCATGTGCACGAAATTAGACATGAAATGAGCTAAAGTTTGTGACATGACACAGATTGGCATGCCAAGCGGAGCAATGACCCGAGCCTGAGCTCGGAATTTTTCTAATATGTTTGTTAATTTTGCAGGAAAATGAATTGAAGAATTATACATTTCTAAGTCAACGTTGGAGGATAAAACAAGGCCAAAACACATGATAATTTGGCATGGAGAAACGGCAGATTTTCAACCAAAAACCGAGAGCTCCGGAATCAAGCCCGAACCCGAATCCGATTGAAGTATCACATTGCATGGAGAGTTGGAGTCCCATAAAAAAGTGATCAAGGGTTCCACGACTCAACTAACAAGCATTTCCATGGATTGAAGGGAATTTATTTCATTTTTAGCTTAATTTTTACGTGAATTTTATGTTGGATATTTGGAGAACCCGAGAGGGTTTCTTGGCTAGCTTTTATTTTGTTTATTTTTGCATGGTTGCATGGGATTTTTTCATGAAGAATTTTTGGGTAAGAGAAGGGTATTTTGGCCCAAGGAAGAAGGGAAAATTGGCTCAGCAGATTCAAGATCACATGGCTTTACATTATAGCAATCTCATTGCTCCAATTTTCCCTCCTTTATTTTAATTTCTAGCACTCTATGGTCTTAAACAAGCTCCTCGTGCTTGGTACGAAGGTTAAAGAATTTTCTCTTGGATAGAGAATTCAAAATGGGAAAAATAGACTCAAATCTCTTCACCAAACATTTTGGTGATGATTTGTTAATCATTCAAATCTATGTAGATGACATTATGTTTGGAGCTTCCAACAAAAATCTCTGCGACAGTTTTGCTACCCTCATGCAAGATGAATTTGAAATCAGTATGATAGGGGAGCTTAAATTCTTCTTAAGACTCCAAATCAAGCAATCTTTAGATGGTACATACATTTGTCAAGAGAAATATGTCAAGGAATTACTCAACAAATTTGGTATGAACTCTTGCAAATCCTCTAGAACTCCTATGATTACATTACTAAACTAGATAAGGATGAAAATGGTAGAGAAGTTGACATTAAGAAATATCGTGGAATGATTGGCTCTCTTCTCTATTTAACTGCTAGCCGACCCGATATTCTGTTTAGTGTATGTCTATGTGCTAGATTTCAAGCCGCTCCTAAAGAATCTCACTTAAATGCCGTTAAAGGGATATTTAAGTACTTAAGTGGCACCGTTGACTTAGGCTTGTGTTATCCTAAAGGTGTCGCTTTTGACTTATTAGGATATTTGGATGCGGATTATGCAGGTAGTTTAGTTGATAGAAAAGGCACCTCTGGTACGTGTCACTTTCTAGGAGAATCTTTAGTTTCATGGTTCTCGAAGAAATAAAACTCAGTAGCCCTTTCAACCGCCGAAAACGAATATATCGCCGCCGGTAGTTGTTGTGCTCAAATGCTTTGGATGAAGCAAACTTTAGAGGACTAGAATCTCACATTCACTAAGATTCCTATCAAATGCGACAATACAAGTGCTATAAATATCTCTGAGAATCCTATTCTTCACTCTACAACAAAGCACATAGAAATTAGATATGACTTTATCAAAGATCATGTGCAAATAGGAGATATTATCTTAGAATTTGTAAACTCGAGTGATCAATTAGCAGATATATTTACCAAACCGTTAAATGAGAAGACCTTTTGTGGAATTAGAATTCGTCTAGGGTTGATTCGATTCAATGATGCTTAGATGGATTGTCTTCTGTCTGCTGTCTGCGGCAATGGGGGTCGACATAATGGGAAGTATGTCAACCGAACAATCGTGCCTGGTAAGAACGCGGTCGACATAGGTATTGATATGTCGACCCGTTGATCGTCTCTGTTAAGGAAGCAGTCAACATAATAAGATGCATGTCGACCGGTTGATCGTCTAGGGTAATAGAGCAGTCGACACAACTATGAATATGTCGACTGATATGTGTCAGAACTCCCAATTTTTAAAAGAACCCCGTCGTGCCCTAGTTTCTTTCTCTCAACCTCTCCAGCAAAAAATCGTCTCAGACGACTTCCAATCTGTTCTCCGGCGATTCCAAGCCCTCCTTCGACAGGTCCAACCTCCTTTCCGATTGCTCCTCAGTCTCATCCTCTATCTTTCCTTTAATATCAATGGCATCCACTTCCAAACTCCCCATCAAGAGGAAGCACACGGTAAAGTCAAAATCGACCAGTGAAACGTCGATTCCTCCAGCTCCGACAGTGGACAAACATCTCTTTCGAAATTAGGATGCTCAAGATAAGTATACTCACATTCTACATGTCAAACCTCTTATATTAAGTAGAGTATTTCTACCCGATAGGATTATGAAGATTGATATCACTGAGCTTTGTGAATATCTAGGACTAAAGACGTTATTTGGACTATGGAATTCGTGTCATGAGGAAGCTATACGACTTTTCTATGCAAATTTGCAAACAATTCCTCACCCGCTCACTCTCAAGAGTTTAGTCTATGGTAAACCGATTAAGATTACAAACTCTTCATTGAACTCATTATTGGGTTGTGAGGTAAATGAGTTTACGGATTGATACTACAAGCAAGGGAAGGAACCCGCTCTAGTTTGATTCTCGGATTATAAGGATTTTCTTAAATTGGTTGCTAAGGATCCAAATAACTTGTCGTACAAGCCCAAAGCTAGTGATCTCAACATAACGACACGTTTAGTTCATCACACCTTTGACGAACCAACTGCAGCCACTCCTAGAGTTACCACACAATTCTCTTCGGCTCCAGTTGCTGAGCCTGATGTACAATCAAAGTACATTGCCGGACATGATGTGTAACCATAGCCCATCATGGACGTAGCCCCAATAAGCCCAACGAGCCTAGACGATTTTTCTAACTGAGGTGCTATTTGCAGGTAACTTGGCTTCAGAAACACCTTCCGAGCATTATCGAGAATGGCCCAAGTTCTCGATCACTTGGTGTCCAAATGCTCCCGGCCCCGACGCATCCACCGGCCCACCTCCCGACCACTCCACGGCGACCAATGAGCAACAGGCCGTCGACGTGGCAGGAATCCCTTAGGATTTCGGCCCACTGGAAATAAGTGGCCGACGTGAGAGAACACACGGTCCAATCCCCACGGATCTCGAGTTCTACCACAAAGACCGAGTCCTCGGCCCACCCAACGCCAAGCCCGGCTACATTTGTTTTTATTCAGAAAATAAGACTTAAAGAAGGAAGAGTAGGAAGCCCAAAGAAGAAGAACGTGCAGTCCACCGAAGGAAGCCCACCGTAGCCGCACCATGGTCAAGCCACAGTCAAGCCACGAACCATCATTGGTCCACTCAGAGACCTTGACCAAATCCCATCGGCAACTCGACTTCAAATCTCAAGAAACTCGATTATTTGGTCAAGGAAAGGATAAGTTTTTGATTAGCACACGCGGATTATTTGGTGTCCGAAGCATGGACACTCGCGGCGCCTACATGAAGACATCCACGGTCAACTGAGGCTTTGCAGCCGAATTGACCTTGTCAACGTCTACATTCAGACAATACAAGATGGCCAGAGAACGTCTTTTCAAAATGACACAGACAAATCCAGTGATGTTCGGAGAGAATAAATACGTCCGCGTGTGCCCGAAGATCATTCACTGAACCACCAATAGAAAATACGAGATTTTCAATCAAAGGAGACCAAGTTCATAATGTCCAAATTCATGGAGGAGTGTCCGGCAACCACATTTCAAAATGGCCCGCACGGATCCCTCATTGTCCGAGATAGGTCAACACCCGGTCGACATTTGAAAGTTGCCGCGCACACCTCCGAGCCATCGGTGGAAACAAAAAGATCTGCGTCCGGATTCGGCCATGAATCTTCTCACTCCATCAGCCTAGGTTCATCCTAAGGTTTGAAATCAAGAAGGCCCGCGCAGATCCCATGATGTCCGAGATAAGGTCAACTTTGGTCGTGATTTTGAACAAGGCGCACGCGCTCCCCGACCATTGGCAACCGTCGAAGATTTTCTTTCAAATATGGTCCGTGCGCGCATGTATCTGGACTTCATGAAGCCATATGGGAGCTGTGTTTGAATTTGGCCCTAGCAAATCCCGAAGTGCACGGTAGACGGTCAACCCCGGTCGACGATTTGAACAAGCCCCGCGCGCCCACGAGTCATCATCGACAATCCGATGATTTAAATTCAAATGAAACCGTGCATGCCTCTTCTCAAGTCAACTAAAGCCCAACCAAGATATTCAATTCAAAATGGCCCGAGTGAATCCCCCGATGTCCGGAGCATTACCCACTCGATCACCATTTTGAAAAAGCTCGCGCGCACTTACGAGCCATTGCCGACCAAACGAGGATCCAGACCACGTGACACCTAAGATGAGCCACCGAGAGCATTTTAGAGGCTCCATATCTAATTTGGCCCGAACCAATCCTTAAATGTTCGGAGCTACCCACACGGTGCACCCTCTCGGTCAACCACGAGTCTTCCTCGGTCAAGCTTCAAACTTAGCAGCGTAATGAATTGAGCTTTCAGCTGAAGAGGAGAGTCCTTGGTCTTCCAAAAGTCCACGAAGATCTCTCCCGAGCCAATCTCGAGCGTTCGTGTATTATGGCTAAGGGCTTAAAGCTTATGCCTAGGGCTTTGAACATAGGGTTTAGGCTATGTGCTTAATGATTAGGACTTGGGACTTAGGATTATGGTTTTGGGATAAGGCTTTTGGGCTTTAAGCTTTGGGCTTTTTGTTTGAGGCTTAAGGCTTAGGATTTAAGGCTTTGGGCATTTTCTGTAGAGCATTGGGCATATTGTTATGGACTTTGGGCTTTCTATTTAGGTCTAAGGGCTTTGGCCTTAGGAGTTAGGGCTTCGAGATCAAGGTTTGGGCTAAGGAGCTAGGGCTTTCTCTTTGGGTTTAGGGATTAGGTTGAGGGCTATTGGCAAAATATAAAGCATATTAGTTTAGGTATTAGGGCTTAAGGCTTATGAGCTTAGGGTTATGGCTTAGGTCTTAAGGCTTTGAAATTTTGTCTTAGGGCATTAGATTGAGGGCTGTAAAGTTTTAGCTTAGGGCTTTAAACTTTAGGCCTAGGGCTTAGGCCTTAGGGATTTAAGCTTAAGACTTAGGGCATAGGGTGTAGGTTTATGGCGTAGGCCTTTGGGCATTGGGCTTAGGTCTAAGTGCGTAGGGCTAAGGGCTTTAGGCTTAACGCTAAGGGCTTTTGGCTTTTGACTTATGGCTAATTCTTTAGGCCTTTGTGTTTACAATTAATTACTTAGGGCATAAGGCTTAGGGCTTTAAAATTAGGGCTTAGGTCTTTGGGCTTATGGCTTAAGGATTAGGACTTAGGCTTTCTAGTTAGGAAGTCAAGGTTAGGGCTTGTGCTTTATGTTTTGGGCCTAGGGCTTTAAACTTTGGTCTTACGGCTTAGCACTTAGGGCTTTGGGATTAGGGCTTAAGGTCAACTCTTAGGGCAGTCTTACGGCTTACAACTTAGTGCATAGGGCTTAGGACTTACGTATTAGGGAGTAGGGTTTAGGGCTTCGGGATCAAGTCTTAAGGCTTAGGGATCAAGTCTTAAGGCTTAGGGATTAGGATTTAAGGCTTTGGGCTTAGAGCTTTGGGATTTGGCCT